>JAJHUR010113092.1:0-44292 GCA_027495735.1 Lutjanus campechanus | reverse complement strand
AGGAAACAGCAAGGCTCTTCAGTGCAGGTGATCTTGGGTAAAGCCGCCCTGCTTAAAGGACCTCAGTGGAAAAACCAACAGGTCCTCTTTTATTGTGCCCTTGAAGAAATGTAGGAATAATGAGACTGTGCACACACTAAAAAGTCATGTGATATCATAACAAACATCTGCAAGCTGGGGAGGGTTAATTTAATAATGTATTCTGATACTAATTACCTGTTAAAAGTGCAGTCAGTAACCTTATCCAAGTATAACAATATTAAAGTAATGTAACCTGATTACTTTCCATTACTTTTGGATTACAATAGCCGACCAAATGTGGTGAAATTGTTCAGCTTCATATAATGTTTCAGGTTCATTGTTAAGTTTATTTGTTGTTTGTCCTGCTATAAGCTTTTTCACACCATCCCTGTCATCAGCATCACAGCACTGACAGACCCTGACTATTTTTTCTGCAGTAGTGCTTCTAAAAACTAGATTTGTGTAGCTAATGTTAGCGGTTGTTCTGTTTAATTAATGTTAGCTATTGGTCTGAATAGCCAACATTAGCGGTTGTTCTGTCTAACTAATGTAAGCGGGTGGTCTGTAGAGGCTGACATTTTTTCGGAAATCCCACAGGACACGGGGTTTCCACAGGATGGGAGTCAAATGAACTATTCATCACGGGACTGGGATGGAACAAGAAAAAAGTGAACGGAAGTGGGAATAATGATAACAATAGACCAGTTGTTATTTATAAAAATGTGTGTAATATTGTGTATGGACTGGGGATTGACATGAACTGGATGAGATGGGCATCGTTCTTATGGGACTGGAACGGGACATGAGTATTGTTGTGGTTGTGGGATGGGACAAGAGTGAAAATCCACTCCCATGTCACCCTCCACTGTGTAGATAACATTAGAAGTTGGTCTGTGTAGCAAACATTAGCAGTTGGTTTTACCTGTAAATATGTCTTTAAATGAGATAGTTCTTGGATTGCATTTCACTGCTGAAGGTAGAACTGTATCTCTGCTGTGATGTTGTTCCTCTTATCTGAGGCCATGATTTGTAATCCTGCTGAATTTACTAAATGCATCTGTTATCTGATTACGTCTTTTTTTCTGTAACTGTAATGTAATGCAGTTACCTTTTTTAAAAAAAAATCCTAATCCTGTTACATGTGCTCTGTTACTCCCCATGCCTGAACATACAGTACATGATATGCTGCTCTGTGTAAAAGCATCTGCTAAATTCCCAAAAATGAGTAACTGATCAATGTCCGTTTGTTCTTTGCCACAGATTCACAGAGTTTCTGGAGCCCTTTGAGAGGGTGATTCAACCAGAGGAGCTTTGGCTCTACAAGAATCCTCTCGTTGAGTCAGACCACATTCCCAAGAGGGTCATGTTCGTAAGTACCTGCTGTCTAATTATGGATTCTTCTTATTACAGTCTCGATTGCCACTAAATACGTGGTCATTATTGCAGTCCACATGAACTACATCCTCTGCTTAATTCTTAGTAATCTGTGTGGTGCAGAAATCCTTCATTTAAGACTATCAATACTGTAAAGCCTCCTCTTTCCACCGCTGAGGTGCAGCCTGAATTGTGTTGATAGATATGAGAAGGGCTTTAACAGAACTGTGGTGATTAGCGCTTCCTATGTAAATATCATCTCCTCTTGGACAGAAGTGGGTGGTGTAGGGTTAAGATGAATTTCTAACCAAGCAGGGATTGAAATTATTTTTTCCCTTTGGCTCATGCTGTAAACATTGAGCAAATAACCCAACGCATCTCTTGGCAAACACTTCTATCCACCACATATTGGAGCGTCTGTGCTGATTTTGTTCTCAGTGACAATCGCTTACACTTAGAATACATCACACTGGTCATTACAGAGCTCATTGTGTTGCAGCTGTGAGTCATACTTTGCTTCAAATCTCAGATGGCGGAGACTAGATGGTCTTATTTTCAAAATGATTATGGCAGTGATCGCCAAACAAACAAGCACGATTTCCATCTGCTAACAACACAGAGCATCTAATGACATGAAATGTTTTGGAGAGATTTGTAGTAAAATAATTCAGAATTATAATAATTATAGGTGTATCATACTGTTACACCCAAACCTTAGGCAGCCCTCTGGGGCAAATAAGACTCCACCACTGACCCAAAACAAGCTCAAAAATATAGCTTCTATCTATTCTAATCTAACATAACATACAAAACAACAAAGGCATTAAATCAACACTAAAAAAGAAGTACTGCACATATTTTTGAGCCGTCAACTAAATTACTGTATTACTGTATTGTCATTAAATATACCAGTGCTGAAGAAATTTATGAAAATCTGGAGTTCACGGGTTGAAAATCGCTCAAAACGCCACGTCCTGTTTTATATCAACCTGAAGGCCAGTGTTGACATAGAGTCGACCGTTTGGAACAGCCCGCTCTCATTCCCAATCAGGACAATTTATCACTGCCCCTTGGCGACCCATATAAATGCACAGCACCCGTTTGTGGCTTAAAGATACACATCAGACTTTTGACATAGTAGAAAGTGCAAGAAGTCCACATCTGGAGGAGATGGGGTGGATGGATGGCTCAAACAATCACAGGACTTTCACCCAGGATAGGGGGGGTTGTGTCCCATGTGAAAAGCAGAATGTTATGAAAACTTTTGCATCTCATGCGACTTTCATCTTCAGTGAGGTCACATGATGTAACATATTTATTGTAACCCCGAACATGGTCTTATCCTAAACCCGCCAAAGTTGTTTTTATGCATAAACATGCAAACGTTTCACAACTGGCAGCATCTCATAGACGAGAGACAAGTTGTGATGAGACCATGTTCTTTGGGTCTGCTCTATGTCATGAAGTTTATATGAAAATTCTGGTGCTTTTGATGGCTGTAAAAACACCATCAGACTGCATCCTTCCCCCTGGATGATGATCCCATGATAAACAGGAGGGCTACGACTACATCCTGACACCTCCTGCAGACACACACACTAGAGAGCCTCTCAGCCTCTCTGAGCCACTTGCTCGGCTACAACACAGGTAACATATTACACAGAAATATTTACAAAGGGCCATGAATCGGATGTGCTTCTACTAGCTGTCAAGTCTCTTGCAAACTCTCCGTGGTTCCAGCGCTGACATGGAGACTCTGACAACAGCTGCTCATTGCCAGTTAGCTCTGACTGCCAGTTCTACTGCCACACTGAGCAACGGGTCAGTGCCTCCTTACACCTTCCATAACACAATATATGGACATGAGGCTACGCTCCTGACAGTGGTTGTCTTGTGCACCTCAGCTCTGCCCCCTTTCTCAACCCCTTGACCACTCTTTAAAGGGATAGTTCACCCAAAAATGAAAATTCAGACATTATCTACTCACCCTCATGTCAACTGAGTGTCAGGTTTATTTTGGAAACAGCATTGCAGAATGTCCCAAACAATTTAAGTGAACTGTGACCAATTTTCAATCGTAAGAACAACTGGAAAAAAAACAATATGCCATTTGCACACCAATGCAAAACTCACACCCACTTCAGACAGTGTGCATGTTCACATTAACGTGGCTCCAAGCTAAGGATTTACAGTGAAGATTCAGGCTAAAAACATGGTGTAAATAACTTAATAATTTTTGTCAGCTTGGCATCTTCTGGCGTTAGGAGACTTGTATTACATCAGACAAGCAGTATGGAGGCATTTTATGTTTTTATTTTCTTGTTTTTTACATTTGAAAACTGGTCACCATTCACTTTACACTGGGAGATTCTACAATGCTGTTTTCCTATGAAACTCCAGCAGTGTTTTGTGGACTAAAAACTAAAGCTACCCTTCAGTCGGCATGATGGTGAGTAGATAATGACTGAATTTTCATTTGTGGGCGAACTATCCCTTAAAGCATTTTTTCCAAAACTGTGCATTGGGTGGAGGTAGGTTCAGACCTGCAGGTGAAGTTACACTTCATCACTTCACTGGAAATCTAAAAACAAGTTGTGTTTTTATGGGGAGTTATGCTCTGGAACTATTTCTTAGTGAACAGCAGCCGTGAGGTTACTATGCAACCAGCAGAGACTCAGGGAGGTCACAGCAATCAGCCACAGGAAATACATAAAACAGTTGCAACAGTTCTGTAACTCTAAACAGAAAACCCTGAACACCCAGGCACTCTCAGCAGCATATGGTTCATATGAAGCAGAGCAGCTTTTTAAAGCCGCTATAATATGAACACCTTGTAAATGTGCTTTCCATACCGGTGCTCAAGGGCAGATATCAGGTCCTCATGATGATTGCATTATGCGCTCTATTCTTTTTCTATAATAAACTCTTTTTCCACCACATCAAACTGTGATCAAGCCATCTTTCACAGGTATAATACTGAGTTGTTATACGGGGTGTGATTAAAGCTGCTGCCCTCAGGGTTTGCACTGTTCAGTGGCAGCTTTTGTGACAAATGAAGCTACATAATAGCATTAGAAAAACCTACATTACAAAGCAATTTATTGTGATTCTACCAGAAATCTCTGCAACATATTTAATGAATTAGCTGAATTCTCTCACACGCTGATGTGTTTAATTGTGTACCGCTGGATACCTTTGTCTGCATGCTAACTTGCCTCGTAGGTAATCGCTGTTTGATCAAAATATCAAACCAACTTAACAGGCAAAGACTTCTCTGCCCGTTGCTTGTTTAGCTCACCTCTCTGCGAACTGACAGTGTTTGACTGACTGGCGCTCCGCTCTGTCCAATGCGCCTCCACACACATCAATCACCTCATTATGAGCAGAAACAGCTGCAGAGTAGGTGGAGCGTGCTGACTGTCAGCCATCTCAAGCAAAAAATAAAGGCAGCAGTAAACTTCGCTGTTCTATAAACTGTAGTATGCGTAATGCTCCCCCCTCCCATCTGAAAACATGGCTGAATAGACTGAATATAGACAGGAGTTACTGTATGTTGAGGATTAGCTTGGATCCACTTAATGATGTTTAGAAAACTTTGTACCAGAACAATTTAACCAGTGATTAACAAAAGGGCTTAACACATTAACAGAAGTGGTTTTTGCTCATAAAAAAAAGCTTTAAATTACTCATCAACAAATCATTTTGTGGGTATTTATTATAAGCACTTAAAAGTGCATTAGTCATAGAAAGCCTCCACCAATCTGGCAGAAAACACACACATACACATGCACACACACACATTAAACGCCTACAATTAACCGTCCTCCGCTGTTCATGTGGTGCTGAACGTCCAGCAAAAAGCAAAGCATAAACCCTTGAGCTTATCTACAGCTTATCTGCACTCTATTATTTCTGTTTCCTTTCTCAACATCCGTTATAAAAAATGTTGACAGTTTATATTAACTTCAATGTCCATGGATCTTTGCTTATGGCAGGCCACTAAATAATGAGTGGAAGAGAAAGCCCCCCCCCATCCTCTTGCCTGTTAGGGAAAATGCTCCCGGTGGTGACACCCAACAGTCAGGCTTCTTCAATGTCATCAAGCTGACAGAAGCCTTGAAGGTGCAGAGGATTTATCTGGTCATTAAAAATAGTCCAAAGAGGGGATTTACATGGAGCTACATTATGACTCACTGCGACCTTCATTAAGATATATACTGGATTAGTCTGTGTGCAGCCTCAAGAGGCACTCCTCGATTCTCTCATTATAGGAGGGGCAGGGATGTTCTCGGTGCACGTTATTTATTGCTGGGCCCGATGATCAGTACAGCCAAAGGTCACATTTCTGTCTGAAAAATGAGTAAACAGGTTAATATTGTAGAATTCAGCCTGAAAATCAAACCTCATCTTTGAGGAGATCTTTGCAGTTCCCGTTTCCAGGTAATTAACGGGTAAGACAAATAATGCTCATTTCCAGGAGAGATTCACAGCGAGCAACTTAGTGTTCAGATAACTGAAAATTGATTTAGATTTATTTATGCTGAACTACACATTATTGACGGGGCTATTTCCCTGAGAGCTGCAAATGTGAGTTTAGTCCACCCTCTAGGCAGGCACTCGGTGACAGCTGCAGATCAATTGTTTAATGAGATTTACGCAAGACAAGATGTTTGCTTCGTTTCTTCACCCGTGTGAAAGAGATGTTCTTAACAGTTGTTCACCAAGAGAAAAACCAAGAGTAAAACCAAGAGACACATGACCTTTGGGGGGAAAAAAAGTGTTTCCAGTAACACATAATTTTAACAAGGATTTCACAGTTTAACAGATGCAGTATGACGCCTTCTTGGGAGGTGTGTCAAGAGAGGATGCAGGAGGATCTAGAAATGTGAAAAGTATTATAATGTGCCAAAATGCAACTCTTCATTAATGGAAATATAAAAGCAACACTTGTTTTTACTCTTATTTTTCATTAGTTGAAGTAAAAGATCTTCTCTGCACACAAAAGGTTTATTTTGCTCAAATTTGGTTCATAGATTTGTTAAAATACTTATTAGTGAGCACTTCTCCTTTGCAAAGAAAACCCATCCACTAGCATGACTCAATGGATGGACACTGCAGGTATAAGTCTGCCTCTGGTCGCTTGTTTCAACCGGCATCGCAGTGTGCGCTACCTGCATTTTCAAAGACCCCGGGAAACAAAAACAACCTCTGAGCTGCAGCCTACGTGCAGAAAGCAGCAGATTGGCACCTGGGATGCCAATGGTACAAATGTAAACAAGCCAACAGCCGCAAATGTGCAAATGTTCCACTGAAATAAGTTCACTCTCGACACTGCATTCTGGACGTACCGCCACCCAAGACCTTTGTGATTGGTTTAAAGAAACAGAAACAAGCCAGCAGCATTTTTTCTTCTGTAGCAGAATGTCTATGTGTGGAGCCAGACCTCTCTCTAGTGCTGAGCCCTTACTTTCTTTCTCTTACCTCGCAAATATGGCGAACTTATTCAGCTTAATAAAAATGTTTATGTTCCTACAAGGTTTATTAATGTTTTGTTTTTTCCCACCTCAGAGAGAGTGAGCCTACTCAATTCAGCACACATAAATTACTTTGTTCTATATTTTCATTTATCTCTTCAGCCAATTCCATTTAATCAATCAAAGTGGGAACTATAGTGAAATATCATTATACCACCTTGTTGTTTCTCTAGATGGATCAATAATCTGAGTATGTGTTTTCTTCTGTAAATGTAATAGATGAATGTAAATGTAATCTGTTACGCCCCAAGTCTGTTAACCAGTATATGCCAAACCTGTCAGGTGGATGGATTATCTTGGTAAAGGAAAAGGTCTCACTAAATTTAAATACATTTTTGCACAAAACTTGAGAGAAATATTTGCACAGTGGAGAAGTCTCAGGTCTTCTACTTCAACTCATGAAAAATGGGAGCAAAAACAAAAGAGATGCATTTATATTTTTGTTTAATGTGCGCAAAAGCTATTTTATTAATGTCTTTAAGTTGCTGCAAACTATTATGAGACAAGATCATTTAGGTTGTCAGCCCTCTAAGATGTTTTTGGACACTTTAATGTGTTTCCATGGCAACTCAAATCCTTAGAAGTACCACTTCCCTCATCTACATATGACACTTCACATCTTTGACAAGTGTATTAGACTCCCAGGGTTGCCAGTGTGTAATTTTAGGTTATGAGGTGCTACTGTAAGTAAAACACTGTCAGGAATCGTGAAAGAAAATGCCAAAGCTGCCAAATCAACCACCAACATCAGGCCCCCTTTGATGCTGGTGCTGCTCAAGATAGTTTTCTCAGCCTGCATAAAGATGAGATGTGAAAGTCTGCACCGAACACAGAAAAAGGCATTTTCCCCCGACTGGATTCCCTCACAACCTCTGTGATAAAGTGATGGGAGCTGCTGTGACAGAAAGAGTGCTGATACATTGCAGGGATGCATTTTTGGCAAACATGATGGATGCCTCAAGCCGCCGAGTTGCCGTAGTTTTGTTGCTTCAATTCATTTTTGCCAGGAACAGTATTTGTATCTGTCTCCGTCTTTTTTTGTTGTTTCTTTTGAACACTGTCCACATATTTAACCAGAGTGACATTTTTCTCACAACACAATACGCAGTCTCAGTGGAGTGAGACATGGCAACACTTCAAATGGTAAATTGATAGTTGATTAAACTTTAGTTAATAGTTATTTCACTCTTTACAAAAATATTAAATATTTGTTAATGGTCATCAAATGATGTGTAAACTTTTAGGAATTAAAACATAGAGAGATGGAGCAGATATTTTTAACACTTTGTTAAATTGTCACCCTTATTATCAACAAATAAGAACATGTATGAAGAACTGATCAGCTTTTTTTCAGATAGCTCCTCTGGGTTTGCAGATATAACCAGTGTGACAACTTTTCCATGTGACAAATGGTGTATTTATTTCAACCCACAGTTGATCTTTTCTTAAACCTAAAAGTGTTTTTGTTTGCTAAACCAAATAAAGAAGTTGGCTGAACCTCCCCAAGTAGGCATTTATTTTGAAAAGCTACCCAGACATCCGGGTAGCCACATGACGCGCATGATGCAGAGCCCCGCAAGTGCAAAAATGATATCAGAGTTTGAAGTTACAGAGCCACTGACAAAACTGCTGCATTTGACGAGATGCATTTATAAACATGATCATCATAAACATTTTTAACACTGTGTCGTTGACTATGAGCAATAGGATGTCTGTATGTTGTAAAATGACATTTTAACTCTACTTGTGTCCATGTCTCAATCACATAAATAAATTGATTTCATTTGTAATTCAGGCAGCAAATGTTATTATTATGAGTGTGAATCCAATTGTGATTACAAGTTTGAATCCAGCTACTTCAAAGGGAATATTGAGGTACAAAATTAGCTAATAATTGGCAGAGTTACACAGATGTGCACACGGCTGAACTGATGAACAGTACTCAAGAGAAATTCAATATTCAGTGCGTCGTAATAATGGAACTGAAACTCCTGCCTTTGTTTTTACTACCTCTGTTGCAAAGAAAATATATTGGATTTTCCCGAAAAGTAATGAACACAGTCTGAGGCGTGAATAATTAGGTAGTTGCTGAGGGGGCTCAAATCTCTTATCAAGTGAGGAGCAAAATTCTTCTCTGCACAGGCAAGAAAAACCCCACTGAACAATAAAGGAGCTTGTTTGGCCCCTTTAGTTTGTCTTGTTAAAATTAATTCTGAATAATGGAAAGGTTTCGTGTCATTCCCTGAGGGTAAAGTCATTTTACGATTAACCTGCAAAACAGACCCCCTGGAATTCTGCGGCACACCTCTAATGTCACAATAACTGTACATTTTTCTTTTTATTTCATCACAGGCAATTTCATTCCTCACCCCTCTGGCTGTGATATTCGTGGTGAAGATCATTCAGAGGACGGACAAGACGGAGATCAAAGAGGCATGTTTAGGTACGTGGAGCCAATTACTTGAAATGTCATGAATTTGTTGCTGTAAGTCACAGTCTAGTCTGCGAGACGTCTTAAAATGACAGCATGTATATTACGGTTGCCGCACGCTCATTTGTTGCAGTTTTCAGATGTGTCAAAAGTGCACGCATTCTTTATTCATGTACAAGTGCAGATGCTTCTGTGAAAAAAACAACTCTAGAACAAGTGGAAGTACTGATTCAACTTCTTTACTCAAGTAAAAGTGAAAAAAAAAACTAAAAAAGAAACGTATAAAAGTGAAAAGGACATTTCTCACAGCAGCTTCTGTCAAAACTTAACTGAATCTCATCTTTTCTCCACGATCGAGTCTCCTTCTCTTGTCTGTTTCACATTGTTTTGATCGTGTTTTGTCTTCGTTTTAATATCTTTACACTGTCTTATTACATCATTTTCATCTTGTCTTTTTCCTCGTTTTTGCTTTATGTCTTTTATGTAATTTTTTTTGGTTACACTGTCTTCATCTTGTTATGACTTTCGTGACATTTTTGTCTTGTTACAGTTTGTTGTTGTTATTGTCTTGTATATGTTATATGTCTTTTTCATCTCACGGTGTTTTCATCTTGTTACATTGTTTGCATCTCTTTACTTCTTGTTAAGTCATCTTCGTCTTGTTATGTCTTTTACATCATCATTTTTGTCTTTTACACCTTTTACGTCATTTTCACCTGGTTACGTCTTTCATGTTGTTTTTTGTCTTGTTCTCGTCGTTCACAGAATTTTTATCCTGTTATGTTTCTTCAATCTTGTTACTTTTTTTTTCATCTTTATGTCTTTTATATTGTTTCATCTCTTGGATGAAACACCAACGAATTGTCATTTTTATGTTATTTTTCCATCCATTAAGGTTGAAATCAGTTTTGATGTTGGTAAAGTGGTGCACAATGATGCTAAATAAAAATAATCAATATTTCCCCTCTCATGCATTAAAACTAACAAGCCTGTTATGAAAATATAAAGAGAACAAAGTTTATATATTTGTGTTGTTACAAAAAGTTGTCAGAAAAATCAATTCTCAAGTAAAGTACATATACCTGAACAATCGACTTAAAGTATTTGTACTTAGATCTTTGCACTCTGTGTTACAGTCAACATGGTACCACACAAGTTAATCTTAATCACAGAAGTCACAAGTATTTACACCCACTTAAAATTTCATGCTATTTGTTTAATTCTCAAACATCTGGGCATGTCTCTCCACACAGATTTTTTTCCCCCCTGTTTCCCCCCCGGGGTCGAAAGGCCTGCAGAGCCTTTGGCACATCAGAGAGCATTAGGGAAGTTTAACACAAATCCAATTAAACAGACACACAGAGATGAATCGGGTGGAGAGAGGATGGCTCAGTGCATCAGTGTAGAGATTACACTGCTGTGTAGAACTTAACAGGCCCATTACCGCCTGCAGTGAAGCACTTCTACGAGGGTTATAGCCGTACAGGAAAACAACATCATTCAAAAGAACAAAGAATAAAAAGGTGCCCATTATTCTGACAAGTTCCTACATGATCATAGATTTGAACATGGCTTTGAACCAATGCTACCTCTCGACCTAATGAGAAAGAAAGATCATGAAAGCGCTTTTTCGGCTGAATGTGCAGTCTAGCTTCTTTTTAACTTCCTACATACCTATTTATTTTTCATCCCAAGCTAAAATCACAGAAACGCAGCTGTCCCTATATTCCTAATTTATTGAGTTCAAAGTTATCCCCGAGGGTCCTCTAATTCCAAATTCATGAATCAAAATTTCAAACAGATATAATTGAGCAGGAATAAATTAAGGGTGTGAGTTAGATTTTTACCCTTGCAATACCAGTGGGACTTGCTAATATTGTGCATTTATTGTTTGATACAGTGCATTCTGCTCTCACGTTGCCTCTTTACTTTTTTTAAGGCATAAAAAGACCAATATTTTCTTTGTTTTGTTGTCTAATAACTTGTTATCATTCCCAAACCCCTGCAGCTTAATTGCGTGATTATCTATCAGTCAAGATATAATGCAGCCATTTTGGAAGTTTGATTACATTTTCCAAAAGACTACACTCTGAGAATGATACAGAGACAATCCTGCAGTGATTATTTTCAATTTTGGTTACAAAGCATGAAGGATGTTATCCATCATCTGAATGTGAGATCTTGTAGCACACAGAGGCATTATTGTTTGGTGCGTGTAGAGGGAGTAATCTCCCAGTTAGTGAGACAATGACTGCGGGTTCAATAATAGGCGTTTGTATTGTCCCTCCTAATTTGGTCTAATGAGTTTAACTCTAAGCATCCCCCAGCACCACACTACCAGGCCATCCTGCTGCAAAATGCAACTGCAGAATGAGAATGACTTTGGTTATTATTTGTAATGTACAGTATTGTTTGTTTTTACTCAGTTGTTCTTAAAATCTTCATGTCCAGGGACTGCACACTGCAGAAGAAAAAAAAAAAATTATTATAATTATTTTTTTTAAAATGCTCTCAGGCCTGAAATTCCATCGCTTTAGGGGCAAAGCCAAGTCCAGCAAAATACTGGATTTAATTTAACTTAAAAATTGAGGATGATTTTATTTTATTTTTTCAATTTTTCCAATTTTTTCCAATTTGTTAATGCTAACGTCAGGAACACTGGAAGTCAGATCAACCTATATAATGATGTACTAAATAGTTTGCGGTATACTGTACAATGAGTTAGTATCTAAAAGTAATGACAGACTCAGAATAGCCACAGAATAATAATAAGGTTTCTCATTATTTTGTGATATTAATTAATTATTTTGAAAAACAGTGACTCATTATTTTGAGAAAGTTTCTCAGTAAAATCTTTAGGATCTTAAGACCTTTTTTTCATCACTTGCACCTACTTGTAGAACTCCAGTTCTACAAGTAGGTGCGTAGCCCCTGTACCTGCATGTTATTGCAGTTGCAGTAACTCACATACTCACTAAGTTTCAGTATCAGAGTAAGGATGGTACTGCAAAATCCATGTCGTGGCAGAACATCTCCTCAGTGACAGTAATGAAACTGGTGTACTGCCCACTCCTATTAGATTAATAGCTAACTCTGGCTCAGTGGATATGTTGTGCAGGGACCCTGTTAAATAAATTAATAAACTTTAAAAAAGTGATGGCAGCAGCAACACTGTCTTTGCTCAAATAGGTCTCTAATTTCTCATGGGAATGTGACCAATTTTGGTGACCAGAGCGCAGTCCAAATGCAGCACAGACCAAGCATTACTAAAGCGACTGAGGCTGAATATACTGTTTGGAGGAGGAATGCAGTATCAGCAGGTGCACTTGTGGCAAACTTTTAAAAAGGCCAATCACATCAGTTCCTCTCAAACTCTTTAAAAGTAGCAGCAGTGGCAAGTCAAGGCTAAACCGGAGGCGAAAAAGTTGCAAGGCATTTGATGGCAGGAGTTTCACAAACAGACGTAAGTGCAAATAAATGGACTGCCAAAACTATGTCAGTGCTGCTGTCAGCTTTGAGCCAGCACATGAATTAATTATTACTTTAATGACCATCAGCAAACTTCCCAAAGCTAGACTATATATGAGAAAATGCAGCTGGGGCAATAGTTTTACAGTAAGTGCCCAGACTCTGCATACCGAGAGGGATCTGACAAAGGGAACATATTGCAATTTAATGTCCCATTTTTCAACTGGTCAGACGGAACGTGTCTGATTTTGGGCTTTCATCTGATCTGCACAGAGTTTGCCCAAATTAACAAGCTGTTAAATAATATTGACACTGTGCTTGTCTCAGCAGCTCGGGAAGATAATGCATTTGAGCTCGGGCGACAAGGGTTGAATTCAATTGACCTGCGGACTACTGGGATTAACCTGTGTGGGCAGAAACTCTGGCTAACGATGAGCCCCAGTGGTTTGCTTCATAGCTAATCAAATAAATGTACAGTTACAGTGCAATGCCCGCTGTACCTGTCAACTAACAGCAATCCCCTGTTTCCCATTATTAAAGTTCAGCTGAAGTGGTAATTGCTTCACAGTCAGATAGGCTCTAAGTAGGTGCAATCATTCTGTCATCACTACTGTAGGGACACTGACTGGACTGTTTCCTCTGAACTGAATATCTGATAGACATTTGCCAGCATTAAACTATACATTGTGCATTGTGCTTCATGGCTCTGTGGATAGCAATGATGACACCACTGTTCCAGAATTAAGTGACCTACCTCAACAACTATCACATGAAATTTTGTACAGACATTCATGGCAATGATGTTGTTTTCCAGAGGGTAAAGGCCAATGATTTTAGTGATATTTCATCTAGTGCCACTAAAATGTTCACATTTGCTGCTTTGTACGATATGTCTTAATACCCAGAGGTGGGGGACTCGAGTCACATGACTTGACCGGGGCCAGACTTAAGTCAAAAGACTTGCTTGACTAACACTGATAAAAGACTTGACCTTGACTTTGTATTCATGATTTGAGACTTTTGACTCAAAAGCACCACATGATTTGGTGATTTTTAGTCCAGTGCACGCAAACCTGGCAACCTACTAGGATGCAGCAGACCAGCAGGGGCCATTGTACGAGGCAATTATCATGGTGGTAAGAGCAAAAATAATAAAATTTGGATTAAGGGATTATGTTGTCACTGACATTAGTAAAGAAGAGAACAGCGCTATGCAAGGTTTGCTGCCAAAAACTCAGTGACAAGACCACCACAACATCCAACTTCATCCGCCACTACAAAACCCACAAAGGAAGGTATGTGAACATGATATAATCAGATAAACTGCGCAGGAATGTTAGTAGCAAAATCTCCCTCCCAATGAGTTGACTTGATTTGCTAGATTCTTATCAAGGTAACTTCAGACTTGCTTGAGTCTAGAAGATTAAGACTTGAGACTTGCTTGTGACTTGCACATGCGACTTCCTCATGCCTTTCTCAATAACTACTGGAAGACTGTCATGACATTTGGTGCAGGTTTGACCAGATAACTGCAAAACTCGATTCCCATTCCCATCAGCCTCGGCTTTACTTTGTGTTTAAATGGACAAATGTCACTGTAACATGCTAACATGCTAAGCTCTGATGACTAACATGGTAAAAAAAAAAAAAAACACTAAATATTTTCAGCACTTTTCATTATGAGTACGTTGGCATGCTGATGTTAGCATTTAGCTCAAAGCCCCGCTGTGCTAAGAGGCCTCACGGTGTTAGCCTTGTTTAATCATCATTCACATTAAACTGAATCTATTACCGGGATGAAATAGAGTGTGAGCACCACAGGAGCTTCATTTCATTTGGCTGCACAAAGGACTTCTTGTGCATTAATGTGTTTGTCTAGTTCTATGTGTGTGTGTGTTAGTGTTTGTTAAGCCTGCAATGTGTTTAGAACCTGCTCGCTGCTGTTGCTGTTTAGAATTTACGAGAGGCTTCACTCATAAATCCGGACAACCATCTGTCCAGCTGCAAGGGAAATTCCCATGAACCCAACTGGCTGTTTTATTTGTACATTATGTCAGAAGAGTGGGCCACGTGCCAGAACCTGTGCTGCACTGATAGTAATATTAATTACTTTACTACAGCGTCTCTGTTTTTGTGAACGTCACTCAAACTGAAAATGCTGTTTCACCCTCGTCTGTATCACATCAACAAAAACCTGTAAGATGCTCATTTGAATGTGTGTGTCAATCTTTCTACTCCAGCTGTGTCCCTGGCTCTCGCCCTGAACGGAGTCTTCACAAATACTATCAAGCTGATTGTTGGCAGGTACGCTAAACAAATTGAAGCATTTACAGGCTCTATCAGCGATGCTAAATGTTTATCTGTAGGCTCTGAAGATCACAGTTTTTCAGCTTTAACTCTCTAGATTTATAGCCGATAAATTGTTTGACTAATAACTGGAATTCTCACTAATGACAACGCAGTAACCATCCTTTGGGGTGCGTTTGATTTTCAGACCCAGGCCTGATTATTTCCAGCGTTGTTTCCCAGATGGACAAGTGAATGCGAAGATGCTGTGCACCGGGGAGCCAGATCTGGTCTCCGAGGGACGCAAGAGCTTCCCCAGCAGCCATTCCTCCTGTGAGTGCCAGTTATCAGTCCAAGCATATCACTGCCAGTGCTTGCAACACAATGCCAAAAGACATCAGAACTCACACACACTGACTCATTAAAACTGCATGCGAATGTAGCTGTTTACTCAGTTTGATCTTGATGCTCTGAGCAACATTTCACCAAGTAGAAAATGTCCATGTCTGCTGATTGGGTGTGTGCTGTGCAAGGTTTTCACTCCATATTTCAAAGTGATGATTCTGTTGCTGCCTCTCTTCAGAGGTGTTTCAACATGTCGCATGGAGGTATCATTCAATTTGCACATCCAGGGGCAGCTTGTCGAGATTCTCGCGGGCTTGGTTGATTGAGTCGAGCATATTCAATCTTCTTCACCTGGTGCACGGACGGGTATGTGTTGAATGCACACCTGCTGTTTCAGCTTCATCAGACTTCCCGCTGTGTTCATCTGGGCAGACCAATGTGGGACAGTGGACATCTTTTCAACCATATTGCTTCCCAAGCTGTTTTCACTTCAGCAGTGTGTTAAATAATTCACATGTTTTTCTGTTGTCCAGCGGATGAATGTTCAGTGGTATGCAAGGAGCGTTTTCTGTGGGCCACAGATGTTGACGAAACCCTCTGCATTATATGGCGCACTGGGCATGTAAAGACTGCATTCATGAAGATACACCTTTGAAAATATCACTTAATTACCTCGCCACCATTGAGCACAAATCATACTTGACTGTACGGCTTTGAAGTTTCTTTTCTCCTGTTACCGTGTGCCTCAGAAAACTAAAATGCTTACACTGAAATTACACAAGACCTTCTCCTATCTTATGTTTTTCATTTAACTGTTACGAGGAGTAAAAGACTCATTGAGATTCAGAATCTTTTTTAGGCAGATAGCACTGTTGCAGACATAAGACAGACATAAAACAATCTAAAATGAAAAAAACAAAACAAAAAGCAAAACAATAACAAAAAAAACAAAAAACAAAAAAAATTACAAGACATCAAAGCATTTTCCAACATTCAAAACATCTATAACCAGATGTACCTTCTTCACTTTCACAGAAGCACTTTAAAAATATCCAGCTCCAGAAGATTTAGGTGATTCTGCGATTGACTCCAACTCGAGGGAGCAGCAGACTTAAAAGCCCTTTTTCCCATTTACAGTACAGACTTTGGGGACTGCTAGTAGAAATGAGCCCTGAGAACAAAGACAATAACTTTGCATAAATTTTTGTTGGGTGTCGATCCGTAGATGCAGTCCAAGAACAGGCTTGTAAATAAGAAGGTACCAAAGACTGAAACTATGGGTGGAGAGGACAGACCATCCATCATACAATGAGTGCAAGTTTTAAGATTCGTGATGAATCTCAGTAACCTAAAAACTGAAAGTCATATCCAATTGTGGATTTGGAGGATCATGACAATGAGTAAAAATCCACTTTCAGTTTCAGCTTTGTTACCAGTTGCTGAATGTGAGGCTTAAAAGTGAGAGAGTCATTGATTATAATCCTGAGATACTTGTACTGCAAGACAGACTCAATGGTGATAATTCACCCTTCACTAAGCCCCGCCCTCCTTAGTTACTGCCTGCCAAACTTTCCATTCTTGCACTGCATTTATGCAGTTTACAGTGATAATGCTGGCAGATATAACACAGAGGCATAAACAAAAGCAGCTTCTCATTTCTAGCTGACAATGTTGAATTTTGTCAATAAAATAATAACTCACAAGCAGATTTTATAAGTGTAGCTGGCTGATGTAAGCCACTGCTAACTCCTTGACTCAGCCAAAATGTCTGTTTTAATGTTTCCATCTGACACGTTTTAAAACAAGAACACTATGAAAGTGTAAATGTAAAGTTATCTGACAGCTGCGCACATGGTGTAATTTTAATGCTAAAAGACTGAGGCTAAAGCTAGCTTACATCTCAGCAAACATTGGTCGGATGGTGAAATATGGCAGGTATTTCTACAAGATGTACGACAGAAATACACTCATTAATGTGGGAAAAAGAAGCGCAGGAACTCGATTAGTGCAGCGGACCTAGGAGACGGGTCACCCAGACGAGCCGGACCGCAATTGCCACAGGAAGAGAGCTGGGATAAGAGCTAAGCTAACTGGGCTTAGACCTGAGACAGTGAGCCAGAGTGAGATGCATCATCATTGACCCACTTTGATTCTGCATCAGCCCACATCCTCCTCCTCAAACCCCTACAGAACAAATGCAGATGCAGTGGTGTCCAACACGTTTGTCTGGAGGTCAAGTTACTGCAGCTAGTAAGTGAGCGTTAGTTAGCCGGACATGCTAATGGTTGCAGCTTATGGTAGAGCAGATGAAGACAGAGTTTAATCCATTCACCACACGTGTGCTCTTGTGTTTCATGTTTTTGAGAGGCTACAAAAAAGACGTCACCATCCAGACTCATGAAAAGCAGAGTATCGCTCTTCTCAGAGCCTCCTGCACACCTTCAACATGTAGAGAAATGAAAAGCTTGCCAGCTCTAGTTACGGTTGCTAAGCTATGATTGGACAGTTGCTGTTGGAGGTGGGGCTTAGCAAAGAGTTTGTAGTTGAAAGCATCTTGAGTTTAGTTTTGTCTGCATTCAAAATAAGTTTTAAATCATAGAGGGTGCGTTGTAAAGTATTAAAAGCAAGTTGAAGCTGACAAAGAGCCTTGTTTGGTGTAGACGAGGGTGCAGTGTATCACAACATCATCAGCATAGAAGTAGATACATATGCAAAATGCATCTGTATATCTTGCAGTGAGCTTGATATTTATATTATTTGCTTTTGTTCAAAATTCTTACTCCATTTTCACTCTAGATGCACATTCAAAGTACTCAAGGAACGTGCAAATAAGCAAATGGTTACTTCCAATTAAAGCATGTAATGTGACAGGTTGAAGAAAAAGGAAAATCCTGGTGCTATGAACATCTTGAACACATTTGTTTTCGTTTTCTCAGTTAAGTGAAAATGTTACACGTGAGCACAGGAAGAAGTGGTTTGTGAATGTGTTTAATTGCGTTCCTGCTGAGTCTGACTGCCTTGAACTACTCTGTAAAAGGCTTCAAATCAAACATGGGATTAACGGCTCTTTGAGTGTTGCAGTAACGCGGGGAGATAGTATAATGGATAAGCTCGTGTAGATGGTGAAAAATCTTTTTGATGTTAAAGATGGCTGTAATTTCATGGCCCAGTCTGATTTCAAATTGATGTTTTAGCGTAACATTAAAGTTGCATACTTAGAGCTTCTCTGACACCTGCTTTAAGAAAGAAATTCTTTGAAGTGCTGGCTGTGTCCCATTAGAAATGGCAGAGAGGGACATTGCTCTGTAATTCACTGCAGCGCTGTGTATGGATTACATTCATCTGCGCGACAGCTCTAATAGCCTTATGTTGTTGCACTGTGAGTGAAAGAGTGATTGAGAGAACCGCGCGACAGGGACACAGGGAGCACCCATATGCCAGCACGTCTAGGAGAGCACAAGAAATCCAATTTCCTGTCTGTGTCCCTTTTCACCAGGACAACGCTTTCTTGGACCACGCATAAGTTACTGAGCTTTTATCCAGACAAATGTGGCGATGGACAGGGAATAGGGCCAGGCAGATGGCGAGAGTGAGTGTAAGCCATATTCAAAGTGGCATCTGGACATAATGCAACATCACCTCTGGCTGGTATTAAGCCTGAGACACACACCAGAGGTAAAAGACACAGTTTAAAGGGACAGTTCACCCCAAAATCAAAAATGCATTTTTTTCCTCTGGCCTGTTGTGCTATTTATCCATCTAGATCATTTTGGTGTGAGTTTTGAAGAATCCAGCCATAGACGTGTCTTCTCTACTTATTCTCAGTATAATGGGACTAAATGGCACTAAGCTTGTGGTGAGTATTTAAAAAAAATACTTTAAAAAAATGCAACAGAAATGTCTCTTTCCAAAAATCATGACCTGGTTACTCAAGATAATCCACAGACTTTGTTGTAAGCAGTTTAAGATAGGAACTATCTTTATTCTGGTCTGGTAGATTCTACTGTAGAACAAAAGTAGTAACTGCTCACTACAGGTCTGTGGATTATCTTGAGTAACTGGGTCATGATATTTGGATTTTAATGATGTATTTTTTTGGCACCACAGTCCGACATCTCTATGGCTGGTTGAACTCTGCAACTCACACCCAAAAAAAAATCTGGATGGATAAATAGTACAGCCAGGGGAAAAATATGTATTTTTGATTTTAAGGTGAACTGTCCGTTTAACGTGCAGAGACACTTGGCTCTCACGAAAAGATGCCACATAATCTGCATGGTAAAAATAAAAGCAAAACTAATCCATCAAAATCTGCCAGGACAAAAATATAAATATCCACCAGGCCTCTGTGTTTGAAGACTGCTTTTTTTTAAAGTGCACAAACTATTATTGCATTTCAAAGTTTTTAAAGCCGCTCAGGTTCTCTGTGATTTGATTTATTTTCCTCACCTCAAAGCAAAGTAACAGGGTAACAGAAATTGGAGAAGGCAGGTCCCAGAAGGAGAAAAACAAACAGATAAATACAAACTCCCCTGAACCCATTGCACCAATATACACAGCGGTAAAGCGAGTAGACCCTAAATGATTAGCTTTATATTGTCTCCTTCTTATTCATATTCATCTCCCCATCTCCCCTTGTGCCTATTAAGCCATTAGATATGATCAATTAACATGCACTTTAAAAAAAATAATGAATCCTGTGAGACGGACCTAATCTCATCTTTGAATCTCCACATTGCTTCTTCCACTTACGCGCAACTCTTCTATATTAAATTAACCATAGTTTTGAATGTCCATCACATTACTTCAATTAGAGAGAATTGCACCTCTGAAAAATGTGCTCCCGTGTGTTTTCTGTGACTCGCTCAGGCACACTTCACTCTGTCTAGAGAGTCCGAAGAGGCTGGAGAGCAGCTTGTGTAGGAGTGCGGCAGCAATTATGCGGAGCTAATAATGAGTTCCTGTTGGGTTTTTGTATGTCAGCGGTGGAAACTGATTCAGTGCCTAAGTGGTCGGTTAATATGCATCGCTTCTGCCGAGAGGCAGAGGGGTGTCACGCTGTTCCCTGCAGGGGTCAGAGGTCAAACAGAAATGAGAGAGAAGGGAGATGGCTGGGAGATTGAAAAAAAGAAACCCGCTACCGTCAGTGACTGGTGTGTGGTCTGCGTGTGGTCAGGTAGTTCAAGGATAGATATTTGTACAGAAGCAAAGGGGAGAAAGGTAAAGAGACTAATATTACCTAAATCATTAGACTTTGCAGAAGCTCTGACCAGAGCATGACTCCACTCTTTGAATCCACAGCCAAAGTGTGGAGTTGAAAAAAAACCCCACTTATCTTCCTCCATTGGCTTACTGAAAAACCACACCAGGCTCAGCAGAGTAGCCTTCCTTTTTTAACATAGAGTCCGCGCTTCTTCTCCTCTCATCACCCATTCCTTTATGCCTCATAACTCATCTAATTTAGATCTCTTATTATTAGATCTGCCCAGTTGTTACCGAACCAACTGAACCCTGCCACCTCCACCATATTCACACACAATATTAAATCATACGGTGCTCAGAAATGTACTTTCACAGTGGAAAAATGACTAAACAGGGTGTACTTAGAATAGCTAATATGCATACCCTCTTGAGTGTGGTGTTGACAGAAACACTTGTCACAAAGTGACACACAAGAATAATTTTCAAAGGAGCAAAATGTAACCACCGTGCATCCAAAAATGAGTCCAGCAGTCCAAATCGCAAGCTGGAGTCGTAGACTGTATATTAAATAGGTTAAAATCCTATTTAATATACAGTCTGTTGTTGAAGTGAGCTGTTTTCCCCTGCTGCCTTCTCTACAATCTCAAGGAATTTGACAATAACAAGCAACGACGAGTCCTACACTGTAAGTTGCTCAGCTGTTTGTAACTGTCAGTTGTCTGTCAATGTAAAGCTAAGCCTGTTATCTTAAAAGCCCCACTGCTCTAAAAATACAGTTCAGTGACTGCCTGCATTCTACCTGCCAGACTCCATTAACATATTGCTGAATTTAACTATTAAAAACATCTACTCCATCTAAAAGGTTATTAATGATTTCTTACAACTCATATACAGACACTTTCGGCATTAATCTAAACTTAATGATGTGAAACAGGCAAACAGTAGTACAAGTTGAGAATAGAAATGTCAAAGAGGGACACCACAGCTGTAGCGTTGTTGACAGAGAAGCGAGCATTTCAACTTAACATGTTTCCTTAATCTCTGTTGACATATCATGGTCGCAACTTGAGAAGAGAGACATTGTTGTATAGTTTTAAAATAGATCATAAACAATATTTGCTCATTAGCAGCATGCACAGAGTTGCTGAGGCTGATGGGAAAGTCACCAGTTTTGCAAAGATTTCTCATAAAGTGAATAATACTGTAATTAGTGGATGTAGTCTCTGTGATGTCACACACATTCATGTTTCTGAAGAGCTGTTTTAAAGCTCACAGTGTGGCGGCTCTGGCCATCTCCATCTTGGCAGTGCCTGATTCGGCTAAACCAAACATGGGTAAAGAGCTGGACTGTGCGTGGAGCTGAGGCATCTGTGACGGCACCCACTTGTTACTCAGTGCCCTTAATCATGCATAACTTTAATCTGTAATATAATTTAAGTGAGGGAAGTGTATAAAAAGCTGTAAAAAATAGCTGTAGAGACAAAAATCATTTTTTTGTTCCAGGCTGTAAACATATTTATTTCTGCTGTTAAGTTGGGCATTTTAATATGGGAGTCTGTGGGGACTGACTCTTTTGAAATAAGCCTCCACTGCAGCCTCAACTGCAGTATTTGGCACTTTCGTGTTGGTTTCAGTTTTCATCCCTGGAGATTGCTGCTTGGGATTTCTACACGAGTCAAAATATTGGACACATTTAAATTTTTTCGTGATGAAGGAACAGAATAAAAATTCAGAGGATCTCCTAAGTTACTGTAATTTATCCTGAGGGAAGCACAAATGCCTGCATCAAATGGGTGCAGGGACGTTAGCTGGGTATAAGAATGAACTGTGCAAAAACCTTTAAGTATTTATGACTCCCGACGACTAAGTTCAGTCTATTTCAATTCACCGTGATGCTCTACCCAAGTAAAATTGACAGCCAGCTTCCTTTTTTCCATCTTTTCAAATTTTTATGTCTCAGTTATGCCACATTTACAGAAATTACCCCCCATTTGCTTCTAAAAAGTGTGCTCAGACTTGGTTCTTCTTCACTAGCAACCTCCGAACAGACCTTGTGCTTTTTTGAAGATGAAAAAAAACAATCGCACTGCGCTCATCACTCTCATTAGGCGTCTTTGTTTTGTCTCAGGGGAATCACGCGTCAAGGCTTTTTAAATGCATCAAGCAGATTCATTACCAAGATGTTTTTCCCTCCGTCGGCCTCCCCTCTGTCCTCTGGCCTTTCGGGAGCTCCTGCTGCCTCTTGGGGAGCATCCTTCAGTGGTTATTGGGTACACCTCATATTCATTGTGCCACCCTACTGCTGCACATATATTGTCTCAGTTAATTATGCTGCTTAAATGAAGAAATGTTTTTGTGTGTCTCTGTATGCGTAGATGCGCATGAGCAACACATACTTGCCTGTCTTCCCTCATGAATTATGCATATCACTAAAACACTTTTATTAGTGGAATCTTTAAGATGTTTACTCACTGTCTGCAAACATTGTTATACGCAGTATGGAAATAAAGCATGCACATTTACTGCCACAATGAGACAATTTTGCTTAAATTGGCAATTTAAGCAACATTTCTGTGTTACAATTCCAAAAAAAGACCAACAGAGAAGCCTCCTAATATTGTGTACAGTTTCAACTTCATATTTTCTGTCTTGTTTACCAGCTATATTGTCATAAAAGCCTCGACCTCAGAAAAATGTCGACTAAACGTTGGTTTAAATGGAACCCGAGAGGAGCAGCTGATACAGATTCTAATGTAAATTCTGTCCTGTTTGTCCCAAAATTGAACTTAAACAGATAATATGAACAAGCTTAACTGAGTGCTGTATGTTTGTTATAAGGCTCAACATCACTTGAAACCCAAAGCAAACATTCTGTGGAGACTTGACTTTGTGACACAGTAATATGGAAAATTGCTGCACTGAACTCTTGTGTATTTTGGATTGCTGCCAAAAGGTAATGAATTATTAAAGCCTCTGCAAATGTTGTTTAAAACGGTAAAATGCATAGATTGCTATTTAAATGTCAATGCCCAGATAGTCAAAAGTCAAAGTTTAGTTTGTCATTAAACATCCACAACAATCTGAGTGAAAATAAACATGCAAATTTATTAGAAAACCTAGTTTAAAACAGGACATTTTGCTGTTTAGACCGTTTCTCAATACTGTGGCAGATCACGTTGGATTGACAGCCCCCTCAGGAGTCCCAACATGAAAGCTAAGCAATGTACTGCTGTGTGTGATATGCTGTAGACATGGAGCCACAGCAAAATGTATTTTAGTCACCTTAAGTGTACACTATATTTAGAACACTTTCACCTCTTTACTTTGCTGTCAGACAGCCTTTTTCCGACAGGGAACTGAAGCCGCTGTCTGTGCTTGCTTCAACGCCACCAGACTCCATTGGCAAAAACAGTAATGTGTGTTATAGTTTGTGCTTGTGTTATTATTGTGATGTTTTAACAGGGATTCACTGAGGTCACACAATAACACAAGCAAACTTAACACATCAAGGCAGTGGTACATCAGCAAATCCCGTATTCTGTGAGGTAAAATGACTGTTTTTTGCCAACGGAGTCTTGTTGAGCAAGAGGGGAAATGGGAGCACCCTGTGGAAACTCAGCCAAGTGGAGAGCATGCAGAGTCCACACAGAAAGGCCCTGCCCCAGCTAGGATTCAAACACAGGTCCTTCTTATGATTAGGCGAGAGTGCTAACCACTGCTGCTATAATTTGTAATAATAATAACAAATTTTAAGAGCTAGAGTCCGATGTCACCAGGATTGGGTAGTAATGGATTACATGTAATCAGGATTGAAAAGTCAGATTACAAAAAATAAGTGATTATAATTAGCCCAGATCACATTTGACAAAAGGTGTAATTTAATGTACGTTTAAAATATGGCAATTTGAAAGTGATTAAATATAATAAGCAATGTGTCAGACATACAGGGTTTCATAGACAACTGCTCCATAAAAAAGGATCCTGTGTAAAAATGCATTTCATGTGCACTGACTGTTTTGAAGAAGAAAAAAAAAGAATATTTGTGGAAAGTGGTATGTAATTTGTACTCATCTGTTCTCATGTGGTCACCCTAACATACACCTATTTTCAAGCATTAGTCTTTACTGTTTGTTTGGTTTCCTTCGGTCCAGAGACAGACACATTAGGGGGACCGTAGTGTAGATTTTAAATGGTCTACCTTGAAACTGTGACTGTGGGTGAGTAAATTATTTCACCCTCTGAGGGTTCGGTGACCTGTCCGCGGCGTTTCGCTGCCCTCCTCTCAAAGCATGCTTGGATAAACTCCAGCCCTCATCACTCTCAATGAATAATGATAACAAGTAATAATGATAAACTGAGTCCCTGCTGGATCTTTGTTTTGTGCTCTGTCCTCACACAGAAATTAAATTCAGGAGCTAAATTTGATTATCAATACTGAGCAAGAGACGAAACAAAGAAAGCCACAATAAGCAATGTATTAATATGCATTTATCTCTGCATTACTAAATGTCAGTTAATCGATGGATCAGGTCAAGAGAAACTGTAAGACGGGAGATCAGGTGTTCTGGAAGGGTGTGATTTTGTTATGTAAAACTGCTCCGAGTTCTCCCAAGTTAAAATATTCAGTCAGCAGACTGAGTCAGTGGCTCATGGATAATTTAGCTCCGTCTATCCAAATGAGTAATGTAATCATCTTAGCTTTGCTTAAAGCTATTAAAATGAATGGTGTGAGCTGCTGTATGATTGGAAGTGTGGAGAGGTCGTCCAGAAGTGAGATGGATGGGCAAAGAGGGATGCTGAGGATCTCAGATGGCTTGTTCAGGACCTCTGAACAGATGGACTGGTTTGATGAACTGAGCAGTAAAGCGTTGTTTTCTGTTAAACCTATGTGATAAACTTTGTGGGTGGTGATGATGACTATATGCTGGATTTTATATACCACAAGGTGTCAATTTATTCTTTAGCATATTTTATATTTTCCCTTCTCTCCATATGGTTGGATTTAACTGGCTGAATTTATTAGCTTGATTAATCTAGCCCTTGATAAATTCAGTTTCAAAAAGGCTATCAACTACTGGCCCACTTTAAAGCCTAGGCTATTAAAAAGGCCACATTTAATGCTGCGACCTAAACTACCATATGTGAGGTTGTATAGGCCACACAAGAGGCCCATACTGTCAGCAAAATCAGCTTGACATATGGGTTTTATTTTATTAATGTCAGATGTAGCCTTGTTCAGGCCATGTTAACTGGACAGCTGTCGTTCAGAGACTCTGGCATATTGTTTTTAGCCACTATTACTATTTATGCTCTGTGAACTGTCCCCCATTTTGATCCAGAATAAAAATGTCTCAATTGGATGTCTTGCCATGAAACAGTCAGTGGATGACCCCTATTAACTTAATTTTCATCTGACATCACCAGGATGACATTTTGGTTTTGAGTGAAATTACTTTTGGAACTGAGTGAAATTTAAGGTGCCTGCATGATAAATTCAAATGATCCCCTGCATTTTAACCTAGCGCTGCCGTCAGATCAAAATTTATGATCGAATATCTGTAATACTAATGATTTTGTAATCAACCTCACTGTTTTTAGTGCTTATTGATAAATGTTAGCATGTTACATGCTCTTAACCAAGATTGTTAACATGATACCTTTTGTATTATATCTTAGCATCAGTGTCATCCTGGCAGCATTTAGCTCAAACCACTACTGTGCATAAGAACAACTTTACAGAGTTGCTACCTGTAACTACAACCAACCTGGTTGGTTTTTGTCCCCAGATATTATTAATACAGTTTATTATTATTATAAGA
Source organism: Lutjanus campechanus (assembly GCA_027495735.1). Taxonomy (NCBI): domain Eukaryota; kingdom Metazoa; phylum Chordata; class Actinopteri; order Lutjaniformes; family Lutjanidae; genus Lutjanus; species Lutjanus campechanus. The sequence goes on along the minus strand of JAJHUR010113092.1, from coordinate 17,812 downwards.
TGTCCCCATTATAAAATTAGGTGACAAATTCAGTCTAAAATCGTACCTACATACCTCCATGAGTACTTTACTTTGGCATGGATAGAAACAGGTGACGGTGGATGGAAGAAAAAGAAGAAGCTTCAAAGTTTCTGACAACAACAAACATGGCAATGCTGGTTCTAAGAATGTAATGTAAAAGTGGAGGCAGTATTGTTGCTGGCAGTGGTCTGTGTGGCCATTAAATACACTGAGACATGTGGACTAAGAATTATTTTCATTCACTAATTGATGACGAAAATCATTTCCAATACTTTCAGATTTTTAAAACTTCTTGGTTGTACCCTGTGGTTGTGTCTCACTTGAACTATTGGCTACACTGCTACACTGCCCCCTTGACCTCTGGTGGTACTGCTCCGTATCATCTGATCTGTAAGCTTTCAGCTTTCGTCCATATCTGTATCCATGTCTGTATCTGTATCTATATGCATATTTTATATTAAGTATAAATGAGCCTTTAATCTGTTCAGTGTCTGCTCAGCTTTACACTTCTGTTGTTTTACTTTTTGGATTTCGGACCACCGAATGACAGTGTGTCCAGTTCAGTTCCAGCATTTAATTTCGAGTCCACCAGTCAGCCTGTTTGAGGTGCAGAGGTGCAGAGCTCAAACGTGTTGTTGACATTTAGGAGGTGTGCACTTCGGTTACCCTGCAAGCCGCTATGACCTACTGCATAGTTACCAAAAACACAATTCTCTGCGCAGATAAGCAGAAAGGTTTATGTGCATCCTCCCACATTTAACCCACATGACCCTAAATGAGTTTGTTGACTGGGTAGCAACAACAAGAAAACATTCAGTACACTACACATACCTTTGTGCTATCCAGCCAAAACCCCATATTAGATTCAGTCCTGTTCAATATGTGAGTCATTTTAAAGTAGAAATGCAATCATGCAACATTAAATCCATCATTTCCCCCCTCCACCCCCTTTTTTTAATAAAACCTAATATCAGCCCATACCAGCTGTCCTATATTGGTCTAAATTGCCTAATGGGAAAATGCTGAGTTCTTAATGGAGCCAACTTCTTTTTCCTTGACAGCAGGACAGCCACTGAGACAGCTGGACTTTCTGCCTCTTTTTCCCACCATCTTCCCTCTCCCTCTACAGGCTACACACGTGTCCGGGCGCCCTTAGTATTCCTGGCCAGTTTGTGAGTTGAGTGACAAATGGGCAGCTGATGGGCGCTGATGGGTGCTGTTTGGCCCGCTGCAGCAGTAAACTAATGACCCTGTCTCAGTGCCACCTTTTACTGCTCCATCACACAACCTTTAATTCATACAATTAGACCGCCGCTGTTTCTCTTTCACTATCCAACATCAACTAAGACACAGACCCCCTTCAGCACAGCATGTCCAGCAGCTAAATCACATTTGTTTCTCATACGGGGCTTTAGCTTTCGTTGTGACCTCAGCCTCCTGTTGGGTCAGTACAGAGGAGAGCTGCTCAGCAGTGTTAATATTTTTCATCAACTTTGCATTAATGTATCAGCTCTATACTAATCTTGACATGTGGTGTAATTGAGGACTGACGTAGTCTCTCTCTTATCTCAGTTCGGCAGTGTTTGCGTAGAAGCCAGTCATTTAGAATCTAATTTTGTACTGTGTGCTGGCTCAGGGATGCACACGGATGCCACATACAGGAGTAGGCAAGAGTATGCACGTCACTAAATGAGTCTCCAGTCTTTACTGTGTGGGTTGTTCTTAGTACAGCTGTGTAGATCTGCTGGTCTGTTTGCCTTCTCCTGCTCTCAGGCACCTGTCACACACAGAGATTTAGTGCAGAGGTATTTGCCTAACAGACTGATATATCCCTCAGTAATCTCAGCCGCGAGTGGGTGGCAGTGGACAAGCTGCAAATCTCCCATCTGCTTCCTTTATTGTGTTTTTATGCCTCTGCAGCGGTGACAGACGTGGCCGGAGGCATTATGTTTTCAGGTTGTCCATACGTCCATCCACCCCATTCTTGGGAATGCAATATCCCAGAAATGCCTCGATGGAATTTCTTCAAATTTGGCACAAACGTTCACTTGGACTCAAGGATGAGCTGATTCAGTTTTGGTGGTCAAAGGTAAAGGTCACTGTGACCTCATGTCCGTCTCATTCTTGTGAATGCAATATCCCGAAAACGCCTTGACGGAATTTCTTCAAATTTGGCGCAGACGTCCGCTTGGACTTGAGGATGAATTGATTTGAATTTGGAGGTCAAAGGTCAAGGTCACTGCGACATGAGAACACCTGTCTCATTCTTGTGAGCATGATATCTCAGGAACACCTGGACAAATGTCTTCAGCTTTGGTACAAACAAGTTTTCGGCCATAACGCGAGAATTCACACGTTTTTCAAATTCTTTAAAGATAGAAAAAAGAAAAGTGCAGCTGCAGGCTACCTGTAAGTGATACCATGTGATCTTAAAAGTGTTGTTTTTTGTTTTTTTTAATGTCTCCAGGTTGGCGACAGCAGTGGCCAGAGTCATTATGTTTTCAGGTTGTCCCTCCATCCCATTCTTGTGAACATAATATCCCAAGAATGCTTTGACAGAATTTCTTCAAATTTGGTGATAATCAACCACCTGGATTTAAGGATAAACTGATTAGATTTTTAAGTGACCCCACAAAACACATTTTTGGACATAACATAAGAATTTAAATGCTAATTATGACAATTTTCACGCAAAAATTCATTAGGATAGAATGATAAGATGACATTTAATATCCAAAAGTTCAGCTTCATTGTGACATCGTAATATTCAGCTCTTTTGTCCTCCTCTGTAACACAGTCTCTAAGTGAAGACAACATGTTCCTCACTGGAAATTATTCGCTGGAATCTTACAGTCAATACAGTGAGAATTTTGCCCAAAATACACTTAATACCTTTTATAAAATCCCTTCAAAATCTTCTGTGCACATTATCATGAGTCTAGACCAACAGGGATGTAAACTGCACATTGACTGGATCATGGAGGTATATAACTGTGAGGTGGTGGTTCTAGTTCTGTTTAAAGTGCTTTGTTATGGCACTATAGTCCAGTTCATTGTTTATTTTATTATTTAGCACTCTCACCTGTTGCACACTTGTCCATGATGCAGTGTAACTGACTTTTACAAGACAGTCCTTTGAGACATGCTTACAATTTGATTCCTTTTTCCTTTTCGTTTTATTCCCACAGCCACGGATGAGAGGTTGACAGATTCTGAGTGCTTAATGTTCAATGTTGACTGCTTTCTCTTCTTTCTCTTTTGTCTTCCCACTTCTCTCCCTGCTAGTTGCCTTCTCCGGTCTTGGCTTCACCTCCTTCTACCTGGCGGGCAAGCTGCAGTGTTTCACGGATCAGGGGCGAGGGCGTAGCTGGCGTCTCTGTGCCATGGTGCTGCCTCTCTACAGCGCTATGATGATTGCATTGTCCCGGACCTGTGACTACAAACACCACTGGCAAGGTCTGCCTAACAGCTCAGACAGATGAATATGAATATCCTGCATCAATCAAAATTACTGTCAGCTAAATGCTGTGTCTTCTGAACCTACATAGTGTTAAATCTGCTGGTGTCAGCCTGAGAGGGAGTCTGCTTCAATCACACCTGGCTCAAGGCTCTTTTATAATTATTATACAGATAATTTATAAGGCAAACTGGGGGTGATGCTCATTTCAAACAGCTGTACTGCTGTAATCACATTTTTATATTAATCAGCATGGCTGACGAATCAAGAGTAGGCAAAAAAAAAAAAAAATCAGTCTGAGCAGCTTGCTTATTTACCCACCAGACTGAAAACTGAGCTTCATGAGGCAGTTTTCTTTCAGCTATAACATAATGTCTCAGATGACAGTGAGGTAGCATTTAATTCAGCAGCCCGGGAGGAAAATTACAATTACAAGCTTCAGTTTTTCATATCTGTTCTGAAAAAAAGCTGGAGAGAGACTTGGAGGGAAGGGAATTCATATGTGGGTAGGATGTGGGAGAGAATATGTGGTAATATGATGACAGCTCTGTCATATGGTGTTAATTAGTTTTAGAGAGCCATATGTTCCTGGAGAGCAGGGCAACTACAAAACAGACAAGTCTTTTAGCAACCAGCATTTATTTACATCCAAAGCAAAACACAGACATGCACAGACATAGTAGTTGCATAGAAACGAGGCAAACCAAACATATTGAGTCCTTTTACATACCTTTTCTTCCATCTCTTCTCAGCAGACTGTAAGTAAGCAGCTATGGTGCAGCCCATTAAACTTGAGGGGCCCCCCGATATGCGCTCAGTGTAAACACAAGCTGGGAGCCCCCATTAGCCTGGCTGCTGAGCCATGCTTGATGGATACTAATATTCTCACCATCCCTTTGCACGTTGGAGGTGCGCTCCGTCCTCGAGGCTGGGCTTCCAATCACTGTCTCAATGAGGCCACCAAACTAATATATTGCATCAAGTCACAGTCTATTAAATTCAGTTGACAGGAGTCGATGTGTTGTATAGTTTCTGAATGGTGGAAATCGATGTTGTATTATATTTCATTTCACCCAGAAGGAAAAAATAAAGGGAGTTTGGTCAGACCTATGGAGTAATACGTAATTTTGATATTAAGGAAACCTCTACTTCAGCTGCTCCAGCCACCAGCTGGCCATGTCATTTTGATCTATACTCAGCAATACAGGCTTAATATTCAGCACAGCAGTGTGATATTATATGATGTATTATAGCTTAAAGGGGCAGCAGGTATAATATTGAAACTGCTCAGCATAGATGACAAAGTGACAGAGACAGCCTGTCCAGAGGCAAGTGAGGCCGGTGCTCAGTAGAACAGATTCATCGCTTTGCCTTTCAGTTTACTTTCATCACCCTCTAAACTAGCCAGGCACGATGAATGCTCACTCAAACACTCTTCCACATAAAGTAACGCCTAATTATGCTCATTGTAATAGCGGGTGTTATTTTTCTTCCTCCACAAAGGCTAAAATTAACCGAGATGCATACCTTAAAATATTTTGCTTTTTTTTTTTTTTTTTTTTTTGCAGACGCCTTTGTTGGAGGAGTGATTGGATTGCTTTTTGCGTACATCTGCTATCGCCAGCACTACCCACCTTTTCTGCACATGGACTGCCACCTGCCTTATGCCAGTCTGGCTGCCGCCACCCACCACACGCCCTCGCATCCCCAAGATGACCCGCAGCCCACTGACAATGCCACCACTCTTCCCCTGGAGGGCTTGACTGAAGGGCCAGTATGACTAGTGGCCACCACCGAGACGCCCCCCAACACCCTTACCAAGCCTCCGAGCCCGCCTCCCCTTTCCAGTGACTGACTGGCACTCGTATACATTCCAGTGGACAGTAATACACCTCACCCATCCCCATACTGTTAGCTCCCCGTCTCGGTGACACCTACATTCCTTTGTGTTTATTTTTTTTTATATCTGGTTCTTGCTCAGCAACCGTGAAAGTCTATATTTAGATGTGATGTATGAGAGGAACCTACGAATATGGGACATCACCGCTGAGAGGGAAGAGAGAAAACATGTCGAAAACCTGAGGAAAGCAGTCTTACTAATGGGTGTGAAGGAAGATGAAAATATTGCCAGTTTTTGCTGGATTTTTTGCTTAATGAGACATGTGGTTGGCAGCTTGTTTAATTCTGGAGTTTATTAAATGTTTGGCTGTTAAAGGATTGGGATAGCAAGCTTGGGAGACCCAGAGAAATCCCATGAAATGTCACAGCAATTAAAACCATGAAATCAAACCAGTTATACTATTAAAATGTTTGGTAACACTTTATTAAGAGGGGTGTGTGTAAGACTGTCATTAAACTGTCATTACCATGTCATGACACCTGCCATGAACGTGAAGAAGTCTTTATGAATGTTTATGACTGTTGTCGTTAAGTAACTAAATGTACGCTAAACTGCTATGGTACTATACTCTGTCAAACTGGCCTTATAACATTTAATAACATCTAAGTAAGTCTATCTAGTCTAAATGGTACCACTTTAGTTGAAGTCTGGGAAATACTCATGACATCATTACAATAGCATTTGACAGTGTAATAAAACTTAATGACGTTTTAATGACAAGTCATCAAGTGTCATTCAGTCAGTTATGTTATCTTTAATGCAACATTGACATTGTTTGAGATGTCAAACAATGTCATTGTGACAAAATGGCTATAATGACAACTTGACATTAACCGTTGCAACGTAGCCTGTTAGTGTCTTTGTCATGACATCTTTATGACAAGTCATTAAGTGTCATCAGGTCAGTCATGTCATCTTGAATGCAAAGTTGACATTGTTTGACGACTTGACATTAATCAAGCCAACAATGTCTTTGTCATGACAACTTGACTTGTCATAAAGATGTCATTAAGTTTTATAACACTGTTAAATGCTTTTGTAACTGTGTCATGAATAATTTCCTGGACTTGGAGTAAGGTGATACCATTTGGACTTGTCATAAAGATGCCATTAAATGTTGTAAGGACAGTTTGATGACAGAGTATAGTACTGATGATTTAGCTTATAGAGTCAGAAAACAGCCATAAACATCCATAAAGACTCCTTCAAGTTCATGACAAGTGTTATGACAGTGTAGTGACAGTCTTATGCGCACTCCTTCAAATGAAGTGTTCCTGAATATTCTGTTATATTTCACACTAAAAAAAGGATTGTGGGATTTGATAGCAACTAGTGCCAGAAGTCTAACATCACTTTGTGTATTTTAGTTAGACCTTTAGTTGCCCCCTGCAGTTTCAGAGGGCGTCAATGTCTTTAAAACTCAAGGACTTGGGGCACTGTTGTAGATTCACAACTCCTCGCTTTTAATACTTTTTGGTTGTCCATGGCAACATAATGACACATATATTGCCAATACACTCTTGGGAGAAAAGCACTGGTCCATGCCAAGGACAATATTCAGTGTTCTTCAACCTTACTCTTCTACATTCACCCATTTTTTATCATTTAACTTTTGCCCATTCTCTTGGGCTCATATAATTTACCAGGCAATCTTGCACCTTTTCCCTATTTCTCTTCGTCTCCTTCTCACCATCAAACTTTATTTTTCACAAGCCCCGCATTTAACACATGTTCCCAGAGGTTACACGGGGACATGAACCTGAATTGTAGCTCAATGAGTGCAATCAATAACGGGCAGGTGGGAATGGTGGTGGGGGAAGTGTGTCTGGACAGGCACAAACTCTAATCTGATCCTGCATTAATCCTCATTAAGGGAGGTCAGCCATTGCTGCTTATGAGCACATTAGGGCTATATGAGGTGCCCCACGGACTGCCCAAGCATAGCAAATGGCTTTCAGCCCTACTGTAACCCCACAAATAGACAATCTAGCATTCAGGAGATGACAGGCCTGAGCCCGGGACAGTGATTTTGATGTATTATTCATCCATTAATCTTCCATTATTTATTAATATTCCCAGCCTTAATTTAGGGACAGCGCGTTGAAACAAAGAATACACCAAAGATTTGTAGCTTTTATTCTTGCTTGGGTTGTCTGTACCCTGTTATGCTTTATTAACAGAGATGACACATAGCCAGGTTACTGGGTCCCGATCAACAAAGCAATTTGTAGCCTCTTACAACGTTTTGTCAGAAATTACAGATAATTTTGTTGCCTTGGTTACTGTCTTTTTTGCCATTGCTGTGACATTAATGGGAAGGTGCAAGCTCTGTTTACCTCTTACCCAACCCAGCTCCGTAAAAAAGGTGAAGATTATTATATTTGCACTGAAAAGTGAAGGGTGAAAAACAGAAGACAGCACACAAAAACCGCATGATATGAAATGAGCAGCAAGCCAAATGTAGAGGGTAATTTTGTAATTTTATTAACTTGTCAGAATGTTAGTCAAGCCTATATGTACATTTGTTTGTCTCCACTGATAAAAGACTGCATTTTTTTTCAGTTGAATGCCTCTGCTGGCAGGAATAGACAAGAAAGCTTCAAAATTCTTTTAAACATCATTCCTTCAAATCTGCCACAGTAAGGCCTCTATCACTAATGCAACCCATTGGCAGCTTCTTCAAACTCTGTGTGTGTGTGTGTGTGTGTGTGTGTGTGTGTGTGTGTGTGTGTGTGTGTGTGTAAGCGTGCAGGTTTGGACAAGTCCTAACTCACACTGATGCAATACAAAATTAAACTTTACGGAGAACGGACCTTTCACCAGAGGAGGAAAAAGGTGCTCGACTCTGCACATCAGACTCTGTGACGGGACCTGCTGAGACTCCGAGAGCTGACTGGAGAGTAACTTGAACCTTCTCGCTGGAGTCTTTCGGCACAGGCCTGGAGATCTGTGAGATTTCGACATCTTGAGGCAGATTTGGAGAGGAAATGATTGTTACACAGATTCATTATGTTCTATAGACCTGCATTCGCCTGACTTGGCAGCCTGATGTTTGTACTTTGTCATTTAGTTTTCTCCTATTAGATGGTGCAGTGTATATTGGAAAAAAAAAATGTTGTTCAGAAGTCATGTCTGTAAGAGTATTTTTGCTTTATCAAAAAAGGACTTAAGTTGCCCACTTTCCTTCAAATCGTTCCATGATTTGTTTTGATTTGGTGCTATAGATAGTTTTGTAGCAGTAGGTGTCACTTTTTTCAAATGGTGAGTGTCATTTTGAAACGAAAGTTCAATAATTTTCTACACAGAAAGAAAAAAAAAGATTATAATACATATGTCTGAATCAGATGCACAAGGGCAACCAGTGCTGGATACTTTTTTTTAATCATTTCACCTTCCCAAGGACTGATGGGAGACAAGCATTAAAAAAAAAAAATCAAAGAATAATGAAATTATTATCAATTATATTGAATAGATGTCTGAAGAAAAAAAGAGTGTAAGAATCTTTGTCCATGGCATGCCAGTTCCATTTGTGAGAAAAGACTGTTTTCTATGAATAAGCATGTCTGGCCTTGAGAACTGTTTGAGCTGTGTTTTGCTGTTTATATACTTTATGTACAATAAAGGACTGCAGCTGTGTGAAAATTGTCCATGAAGAAAACAAAGGAGCCTAACGTATCTTGTCAAAGTGTGATTGCCGGAGCCTACGCTTGTTGCTGTGATGGGAACTTGCCGCTTCACTGGATTCAACACATCAGTGGAAACTAATCGAGGTTTGAGGATGTTTGTATGGAAAAATCTGTCCTCCCTGTACCCAGAACATAGGTATTACTAAATTATTCTTTATATGCAAAAGAACAATCTTACAGTGTGCAGCAGCAGATGTTTGAATGCGCTATATTCCAAGTTCAGTTCAATGAATTCATGCTTCACTGATCCTGCTGTCGGATTGCACAGTGCTACTGAGGCAGTTGAGCGTATGTGTGTGAATGTAACTCTGTTTTAAGTGTGTGTTGTGCTTTTCTGCATCGGTTGTGTTGCACTCTTCTTTAGGGAGTTTCCAATAAATGTGTGTATGCTTAAGACGGCCTGTTGCTTTTCATATCAGTAGGATTTAATTGCGCTGCTCTAAAGGGCAACTCCTGGGGAAATTTTCTTTTGCAAGTTTTGTGTTTGCATTAAAGGGATAGTTTGGATTATATTAAGTGGGGTTGTATGAGATACAGTATTTATCAACAGTATCACCTATAGTTGATGGTGGTTGGAGAAGCAGCAGGAGTACTGGTGTAAGAAGCTAAGGAGTGTACAGCTGTGGGCAGTGTCAGCAGCAAAGTGCATTTTAGCCACCTAAAAACCAACTAAAATAATATATATCAGTTTAGGTGCATGCAATATTTAGAATATTTTCATTGTTTTACCCTGCTGTCAGATAGCCTTTTTCAAAGGGAAACCACTAGTATATAAGCCAAATATTGTTCTTTCCCAACCAGCCAGACTCCATTGGCAAAATCAGTCATTTTACGTGGAGTTACTGGTTTACCACAATCAATCTGTGTTATTGTGTGAATTCAGAGTTTCAAAAGGATAGTCTGCATTCAGCGAAGTCACACAAGAACAGAAACCGATCACGGCAGCGGTAGATCAGCAGCTCCCATGTTCAGCAAGGTAAAATGACCAAAGGAGTGTGGTTTAGACAGAGGGAGCAATATTTGGTTTATGTAACAGTGGTTTCCTGTCAGAAAAGGCTGTCTGATGGTAAAGTAACATGGTGAAAATATTCTAAATATAGTGTACACTTGTCAACAGCCATCTACTGTAGGTACTACGCTAACAAACGAGAAATGCTGCATACAGCCCCACTTCAAAAAATCAGAACTATGCCTTGAATATTCCTACCTTTTCGTTAACTTTTTTTTTAGTGTACTTTTGCTTCTTAGATTAGTTTTCTTTGTCATGCTAGCAATGTTGGTATGTCAGTCAGTCCACTTTGGTCCAGACTGTAATATCTTAAAAACTATTAAATGGATTGCATAAATTATTTTTTGTTTGTTTGTTTGTTTATTTGTTTTAAATAGACATTCACAGTCCTCAGATGATGAATCCTAATGACTTTGATCCCCTGACTTTTCATCTAGTGAATTCTAGAGTGAATTATCTTAACAACTGGATGATCTGGACGTGCATGCTCGTTCTCTTCCTCAGTCTGGGACCTCCTTGATGTGGCTTATATTTTGAATTTTTTCACAGATATTCGATGTCCCAGGAAAATCAATTCAACACTGGTGATCCCCCAACTAGCGCCAACTTCTGGCCAAAATCTCAGTTTGTCAAGGACTTTCGTTTGTGACCAAATCCAAAGAAGGGAAACCAAGGCAAATGTACAACCAAGGAGGATCAAAGTTAACGGTTAACGGACCGGAAACGGTCAAACAGCAAATGAACATTAACTTCAAATAATCAGGCAATCTATAAGAAAAATACTAATTGAATAAACCAGTCAACATGAAAGACGCTAACTGAACAAACCAATAAACACCCTCCCACTAAAAAGGAGGACAGTTATATAATAGTCTGCAATTGTCTTTAAACTGACTAATCAATTAATCTGCTGATTGTTTCAGCTCCACCAGTTACCATTATTACAAGATGACACATCATTGCCTGCTCTCACAGTGAATTAGCCTACTTTCAAAAAAACTGAAAAATAATATCGTTTGACATGACTTCAGTAATTCAGTTATTTTGAAAGGCTGAAAATGTAATCACTGACTGTTTTCATGCAGGCTTTTAACCTTGTTAACCTTGTTATTCACTAAAATGGCTCCTGCTGAATAACAAGACAAAGACACCACAGATCAATAAGGTTGTTGCTCCAAACATCTGCCCTCTTCGGCTGATGGAAAATTTCTGAGTGATGTGTGGTAACAACCCATCCAATCAGACCCAAGAGTGCTGCATCAGCTACTTGTAACAAGCCTCCCTGCTGAGACAGCCTCACACAACCTCAAAAAATCCTGGTTTCACCTCTCTCTTCAGAATGCACGGCTCCAAATATCCGATCCATTAGTATATGATACAATTTTGACAGATTTTGGAGTTAATGACTTTCAGTTTGGTCTGTGTTTCCAAATAATTGCCCCCAAAGTCCTCCTGCATCCAGTTTACTTCACTTGAAGTTGACAGTGAATTGTTTTACGTGGCGTAACATTTACTGAAACTCTGTGCTCCTGTCAGGTGTTGTGGATACTGTAGTTTCAAGGCACATTGAGCATTTACACAAGAGTAAAACACCCACGTAGTAGCAATTACACAGACAGACATTGTTGCTCCTGAGCAACTCTCTCATTGAAACCTTATAGGACACCACGCGCTGTGAGATTATGTGAGCTCTCGAGGTAAATTATGCACAAAATGCTGCTCTTGTTTAGCACTGGAGAAGATTAGCGTTTGATACAGCAGCAAAGAGCTGCCAGTCACTTACATGTTTGTTTGCCTTGAAATTAGAAGAGATGGTTTCCTTTCAGTATGTGAATGATTACAGTGCTCAATCAAAGACAAGTGTGTCACCCCCCCCACCAAAACATCCATATTGTTTTTCTGTCAAGGGCAGCTCCCTGCATCTGGATGAGCAGTGCCATTATGGCAGTCAAATCAGCTCGAATCTAATGCATCAACAGTCAGCTGGCATCTAATATCACTTAACATTGCAATACCCTTCAAGACGCTGCACATAATACTCCATCACACTCAGTGGTTTCAAAGGGGTATTTAAATAGGGATTTCATGAACCTGTGGCTACATTAGTTCACACCATGAGGAAATCGTTAACATGGTAATTAGATTTTGTAGAAGCTGACAAAATACTGAACGCTCACTAAAAAGGAATTATAATTCAGATGGATGTCAACCTTATCAACACAGATTGTGACATTTATCAGGTATCTGCTATCAGATAAAACTCCTGTTATGCCGTTCGTCCTTTGCAGCGGCCGGTGGTTCGACTCCCACCTGTGGCACATTTGCTGCGTGTCATCACCTCTCTCTACCCTCTTTCCTGTCATATCTTCAGCTGCCTCCATCAGAATAAAGGCAAAAAGCCCAAAAAACACCTTAAAAACAAAAAACAAAAACCCTTGTTTTATGCAAACATCTAATAAATCACACACAGTGCAGAGCTGGAGAAAGAACCCACTGGTCAGTCAATTAATAATGTAAAACTCTCTTCAGTCTTCATTACCTGAAAACTGCTGGACAGAACAAACATGGGTAACACTTTAATAAGTTCATAATTAATTCAACTTTAATTTAATAGTGATTTCACTGTTAACAAACAGTCAAACGCTGTTTATATATGCTTTGTAAGCCATTTATTTAGCATCAGTTTTGCATGTGCGGGGCTCAAAGTAGACTTTCAAAATAAAAGCACAAAAACTACTTGGGTAGGTTTTGTTTGGGTTAAAATGAGTATGTTTCTAACATACAGTAAGCTCTTGAATCTTATGTAACGTACATATGTTTAGTATTAGAATCATCAGTTGTAGCTTTATATTAGACATCCAAATAATGTTTATAGATGGTTTACAAACTAATTATTAACCATATGAAACTCATGATGAAATAACATTTAATATATCCTATATACTTACTTACTACTATTGTAAATAATTAAACACAGTTAGAGCAATAATTGCTTTATTGTTTGTCAACAGTAAAATAAATATTAACTCAAGTTTAATTAACTATCGATTTACCATTTATTAATTATGGTTATTATATAGTGTTACCTAAGTGCATTCATGTAGAGGAGGTAGCATGAAACAAACTGTAAGACTGGAACTAATAAGTGCAACAGAGCAAACTGTCTCTCTCATGTCACAGTATTATTCAACAGGAGAGCTGAAGCTTTAAAGATTAACAGTGCTAGAAGTCTTTTCTCTGCTATTGCTTTGTTGCGGTTGTTTATTTGTGCTTACAAATGTTTTGTTGGTAAATGCAATTTAGTAGCTATTGTGCTTTCATAAAGTTGGGAGACTCACATATGATGACACAAATTTATGTTGATTTATGAGTGCCTGCTCACTGTTGAGTAAACTGCTGAGCGTCTGTTATATAAGGAGTAGGGAAGTACTGAAACAAGGAGTGACATTCTGAGAAGATTGTCTATAACTTTTTCAGAGGTTGAGTTTTGCTCCCCAGGATGAGTAATCTTATCTCTATGTGTAAAATTAGTGTGTTTACATTTTGCAAAAAAGATTTCGAGTTCCCAACGCTGGAGCAGAAAAGGAAATCTTATTCACTCTTGCTTTGTGTTTGTGAGTGTTTATTTGTGTAATACCATACCGACAAAGTTTTTTCTGCACCACAAGTTGCACTTCTAGAGCAATATACAAAATATGGCCAGAATTTGAATTTAAAACACACACACACAAAAAAAACCAAAAACGGTTGGGACATTATGTCATAGACTTGTGTTGCAGATATATTTACTGAAGTTAGCATGCTAACCAGCTAGCCCGGCCCTGTCCTGTCTAGTAATACCACTTTGTGCCTCAAGATTTAGTAGTCCAATCCCCCTGTATCAGCTGGGAGATGTATACAAGTGGCAAGTTTTCTACTTAAACAAGCTCTCTGGCGTTTTTAGTCTAATAAGTAAAGAAAAGAAACATAAGATGTCATGTCTGTAATAAACTGTGGGCCACACCCTCTGAATAAAAGTTTTTTCTCTTTTACCAAACTAAGACTTGGCTTGTTGGTAAAACACACTTCAGACTTGACAGAAACAAAATAAAACTCACCACCAGCCCTAGCTGCACGGCTAACTGAGCTAACTGCAGTGCAGTATATTTGGAGTTACCCTCAACAGGTGGTCTTATTTTACACACTGCTCCTTTAAATAACATTTTTAAGGATTAATAAATCTTGTCACGATCAAACTGATTCAAAGTTCAGTACTGCAGCAAGTGATAACCACTATAAGGAATCGTTTCATTACAGCATAAGTTTTAAATAATGAATACTTTTTTCTCTCCCACTCATCTAAATTGGTGTCTTTTTCTCTATTTTTTTGGCTGACATTTCTGAATAATGAATGGGTCTGGAGTCTGAAGCATGTGGCAAAGAAAGGAGTCATCAGATTGGCTCATAATTAATGGATCACCCAAGGAATGTGAGACTCTGTTAGAAGTCTCTTCTGTGGAGTTGTAACCGATATCGGAAAAACAGACAAAGAGTGTTTCTGCTGAGCTCACCGGGTCTCCCCAGAAGTCAAAAAGTAATGATAAAAATTTCTTATAAAGTTGATTTATCATCCCTACATTAGTGACTCTTTTTGAAATGTGGCTTTGGGACACAGACGTATTTCTGTGTCCATGAATTTATGACTTGTTCTGAATTAATTACAGGTTTTATTCGTCAATAAATGATCAGATTCAGATCTTTTTCAAACATCCTGTATGTAGATTTCCATTCCATTTTCATCCATTGTGCTCAAGTGTGCAGGTTTACTGACAGCATTAAGAAACCAATATATATATATATATATGTATATATACTGTATTCAATATTCTCTGGGTTGAAATGCTCCCCCTGTGTAGTCTTATATTATCATAAAAACTGTGTATATGTAAGGTAGCATGCACGATAAACCTCCAGCTCAGCTTGAATCACAGCAGAAGTGGAAACTGACATTCATAATAGATCAATAGCAATGAGCAGACAGCTGTAGATGTACCTTTCATGCTCCTGTAAATTCCTCAGGGTACTGTGCTATATCGCAGAACCCAGTGATTTCTGTCATGTCTGCCTCATTAATACACAAACCACAATTCTGTCAAAGTGCAACATTCAGTATAAACCCACAAGGAGGGGTCTGGGGAATTTGTCGGCAAAGTGAGTGGCAGCCTTGCGCTCTTGTTTCTTAAATGCTAAGTACTGATTGCACTCTTGTTTGGCTCGCTCAGGGGGAGAAATTGATCCACACCGTTCAGACACATGGCATAGTCAAAAAAGTCAGCAAAGGACAAACACGCTTGAAAGGAAGAATGGAGGCTTTTCCACGGGGGAACCTTGTGAAATAATTATAAGCAGGAGTTACAGAAACTTTATGAACTTCTCTTTTCTGGTGCACAGGCAACTTTATGCAGTACTGAGAAGGAGCTTTTGTATAGATTATGTATTGGCTGGTTATGTATATCTCCCCTGTGGGGTTTGATTGGTCGATGCGTCAACTGAGAATTATCAACTTCCTGTAAATGTCAGTCAAGATACAATTTTAGTTAAGGTAGTGTTCCTTAGCTTCATATGAAAGGCTGATTAGTGAGATGAAGCGTGATGGGCATCATCCAAGATAAAATTCAGAGGGGGCACAATTAGAGCGAGGGCCATGGGGGGTCTTACTTCAGGAACAAAATAATAATTATAATAAACAATTCCTTCACCAAATAATTTTTTTTAAGCTCAGCAATCCCACCGACACTTTATATTAGAGTAAATACTGTTTATTTAAGTAGAGATTTGCTGTTATGGTTACTGAAAATGACATTCACATCTACACTGCTGAAACAAAATTTTAGAGGCACAAATTAACATTAAACTATAGACTGTATCCACAATGCAAACTCATTTAGAGAACACAGATAATAAAGCCACAGATGAAAGGAACCAACATCGTAATCACTGTATTTTCAAACTGCAGAGGAAGCAGTAGGGCTGCACAATTAATTAAAATATCATTAAAATGGCAATATGGCAATAGTGCAACATCAAAAAATGCATGACAAAACGGCATTATAATTAAGCACTGCAGTGTAGTGCTGCAGAGATGTCCTGACCTACAAAGCTTGTTCTCCAGATGAAACAAAACACGTTTGTTTTGCACCGACTCCAACACACGTCACATCATCATGACTTTAATAGTTTTTTTTTTTTAGTGAAAATGAAAATTGTTATGCAAACATTATCGTTCCCAATTATATCACAATCGCAGTATCAGTCAAATTTGCAATATGCAAAACAGTACGGGCACAGATCAGACTGTGCTGCTCCACTACCAATAAAAGCTCAGACTGAGTACACTGTAAAAACGATAACTAGTAATTGTTGATTTGATTAAAGTTTTCAAATTAAACTGACTCAGAAATAAACCTTTCCACTTCTCAACCTACAAAAATTTGTCTGCCCAGCAAATTTCTCTCATTGTTGTCCTTACTAAGATTTTCTAAACAGCACAACAAAGATTATCAACTTTTGAGCAGATTTTTTGAGTTAAGTTGGGAACCAGTGGGAAACCCCATAGATGACTGCTGTGCGCATGCACACATGGCCTGAACAAGTTTGAACTCGACCAAACGCACCTTCTACTGACTGTCTCTTATACACATCTAGATGTGTATAAGAGACAGCATAAAAGGTATCTTGCAAAGCAAACTATGCCTATATAAATACATTTAACAATGTCTACATCTCCTACAGCAGTCGTTTCCAAACTTTTTTTATGTCATGCCCCCCTTCAGAAGCTTGAAAAAAAGCTTGCACCCCTCCACCCCACAATTGTTCATTAACAATAATTAGGGAAACAACTGATCAAAAAAGGATCCAGCTTGAATTTTAATGAAATAAAGGTCAGCATATACTGTATCATCAGCAAACTCATGCTCATTTCCCCTACATAAATCATATGCATTCAGATTTGTTTCCTCTCTGTATTTCTCATCCACGCCTCTCAAACAGTGGGTTCCCAGTTTTGGAACTGCTACCCTACATAGAGCATTGATGTGCATCAGAGTGCTGTGTGCATATGTTCCCGCTGTTATGGAGATTTCATCCTGCAACCCCTTTGGAAGAAACTAATATAGGTAAAGACGGTGAGATGTACATGATTACAAGAATATGTCTGACTTATAATATGAAAACAAAAAAGAATTCAGATAGGCATGTCAGGTACATGCCTCCCAGTTTGAATGGGAATGATGCATCTGTGACTGATCTACTAAAATAAAAAACAAATTAAAAAAAGAGGGGAACTAAGAAGCTTAAAAGACTGTTTTGTTACGATCATTATTATGGGCATTATCAGTAAGATGTGTCTGGACTGGTAGAAGCTGTAGAGATGTTTTGCCATTACGGTAAGAAGTATCTGAATTATGCTACCACAGAGAAATCCACAGTAAGATCTGACTAATATCTTGTAAAACTCAAACCTTGGATGTCTGCTTTCCCTTTTAACATTTCTATTTGCTGCATAATCTGCCTAAACTATTATCAGAAGACACTTTTATTCTATTTAATTCTATTACTTTCATATTCCTCCCTGTCTGTACTACTCCCACTGCCTCTGTTGTTGACTTTACTCCAACATATTTCCTTCTGAAGGAACGCAGACCTGTAACTGCGTTAGTGCAAAAACATGAATGTTGAAATGACTTTACATGCAAAATTAA
>JAJHUR010113091.1:0-12331 GCA_027495735.1 Lutjanus campechanus | reverse complement strand
AATAGAGAAAACAGCAGCGTCAGAGCAGGACAGTGACAGTGGCCTGCCGCCAAGGAGCGAAAGAAACAGACTGAGAGGGACAGAACCAGAAATATGGCAGCCAGGTAAACAGATGGAAGAGTGATGAATACTTCATGCTTCAGTTTCTCAGTCTCAAATCACAATAAAAATCTATTGTTAGACTTGAGATTCCCTATCATAAAACCGAGAAATAGATGAAACATCTCCTCTTCAACGCTTTTTGTGCCATTTTTCCTCAGAAAATTCATTTGTGTTTTTGGTTCAACCTTGATTCTAAAATAGTTGGGATGCTGTGTAAAACCTAAATAAAAACAGAACCTTTTCAACCTATATTCAGTTAAATACAGTACAAACACAAGATATTTAATTTGATAAAACTTGATAAAAATATTGCTTTTTGGTAAATATACACTTGTTGATGCCTGCAACACATTTCAAAAAACTTGGTACAGGCGCAACAAAAGACTGGGAAAGTTGTGAAATGCTCCAAAAACACTTGCTTGGAGCTTTCCAAAGGTAAACAGGTTAATTGATAACCAGTAATAGTATCATGATTGGGGCTTGTACTGGTGCCCATGGCATCATAGGTAGCATTATTGCGTTACAACAGCGTGGCTTTATAATAAAAGAGTTCAGGCACTAGACTGACCTGCCTGCAGTCCAGACCTGTCTCCTACTGAAAATATGTGGTGCATTGTGAAGTGAAAAATACGACAACAGAGACCCTGGACTGTTGAGCAACTGAACTCGTATATCAAGCAAGAATGTGAAAGGATTTCATTTTCAGAACTTCAACAATGAGTGGATATTTACAAAAAACAATAAAGTTAATCAGCTTGAACATGAAATATCTTGTTTGTACTGTATTCAATTGAATATAGGTGCAAAAACTTTTTATGAAAAGCATATTCCCAGGTAAACAACTTACATTTTCATCCAGACACTTCCTATAAAAGCTTTAAAATTAATTATTACCCTTTAAATGTTTAAGTGGCTGACATATTCTAACATCTATTCATATTCTATTCTGTGTCCTTTATTGACAAAGCCAGACTGACAGCCATATTCCCTTTTTTTTATAAGTGCAAGCTCAATAGACTAACATGAATAGGCTATTTTTTAATTATCGTGAAATGTCGTCTCACCCATCATCTCGTCTCCCATCTTGCTGCTGGTGTCGTGAGTCGTAAAAGACGTCTGAGTGACAGCCGTAGAACAGAACCTCACAGCCGTGGCCAGGAAACTTTTATTATAATTGCACTGTCTGAGTGTGTGTGTGTGTGTGTGTGACGGCCAGTGAGTTTGGCAACCACAGAGAGGTCCCACCACATTATTAACAGAGCTGCTTCCAGTAACCCCGAGCTTCAGTTTATCTCCTGCCTGTGGGAGGAAGTGATTGTATTGTAACAAGATGATTTATGAGTCTGAAGAAATGAAGATTGGTTAAGATAATGGGAGCCGGAATCTCAGAGAAGAAATGGATCAGAAACTGACAGTCTACAATAAAAACTAGGATGGGGACTGGGTCTATAGACTAATCAAGGGTGAAGGCAGAAGTAAAACGGCTGGCATCTCACTTGTAAAGCCACACTGTGGTGTATGTAAGGGATCCAAATAAACACTTTTGTACTGCTTTTTTCAAGAAATAGGCCCATGTCCAGGAGATGTTGTAGAACCTGATACATGCCAAATGAATTGAAATGCAATTGAAACAAAGTTTACATGTAATCTAGACACATTTTAACTTATAAATAAAATTTAGGACAGTTTTAAGAGATATGTAGATGTCTTTTCAGCTGCACATCACCAAAACTACACAACCTTATGAATCCCCAAAGGAGAAGCTTGTTTGGCCTGCTATAACTGATACATCTGAAAAAGGGCCACTACAATTTTCACACTGGTATTCAGGAATCAACAAAAAGGTTTATCTATGCTATGTCAGGCAGGTAAATCTGGCAACTCAAAGAAATAAGCTACTAAAACTATTTTAATAATCATTTAAGTGTTATTGTTTAAAATACTGTTTCCAGCCACTCAAATGTGGATATTTCAAACTTTTTTGGTTCATTAAAATCCAAAAACCATGACCCTTTTGCTCAAAATAATCCACAGACCTTGTTGTGAGCAGTTTCACGTCAGAACTACTTTTTTTTCTGTAACAGAATCTACTAAAAGTTTAATATTCTGTAAATGATAGCGATGTGCACAAGCTGATAAACAGATCAGACTAAAGCAAACAAAGGCCTGCTCCATATCTAGATCTCCTGGTCAGTTCTGCAGTAAACACAGAAACTCACTATGACAGTTTCAGGTTTTCTCTGACTATTCAGCTAGCCAAATAAGACACTTTCCATAAAGGCTATGAAGAGAATGCTCCTCTTTCTATTAAACAGATAAGGAGCCTTTGTATTGTAGTGAGCAGCACACGCCACCAAGGGTCAGTCTCAAAAAGAAGAAAAATGCTTTCTTATTTTGAATTCAGTCCTGATGATGAAGGTAAGCCAGCAAATACTGCAGACTACTGACTGGTCAGAGTAACATTTTGTTGAGAGAGTGTAACTTTAGCGAGATAGGGCGAGTGACAGAAGCAGAGAGTGACGTGAATGCACGCTGAGCAGAGGACAAGCTGAGCAGTGAAGCTATCAGTCTGGCAGTAAATGAGCAATGACGGCGCTGTAGACGCACAGCGTGGGTTTGAGTTTGTCAGCGAATGAAAGCTGCCGCTTCTCAAGACTGCAGCAGAGCTCCTGAGTGTGTGTGTGTGCGTGTGTGTGTGTTGTTCCCAGCTTTAGCGTCACTGTGACGATGAGCTTTTGCGTACTTTGAGTACTACAGCACAGTGGAGTACTGTCAGCTGAGCCGTTTTTTTTTTACACAGTTTTTGCACAAATACTGCCATAATACTGTTTCACACAAATATGTTATTGATATATTTAAGTGTATCAATATTTCCGTACACCCCTAATACATGTTGTTAATTACATATACCGATAAAGCTGTGCTGGACCAATCTTTGGGCCAATAATATCGGCTGACCTATATATATCGGTCTGGCCATTCCAACCTGCAAAAGTCCATACACAAGATTATAATGCAGCATGTGTCTTAGTATCCTTTCAGGTAAACGACCCAAGTCAATATATCAGGACCCACCAACCTGATTCAATTCAGTCTGATGCCAACACATCACTAGAGAGCCCAACAAATAAATCATACATTTGAGATGCCAACCACAACCACAAGCATGAAATCCATTGATCAATGTCTTATCAATAACACCATATGCTTGGAGACTGGATTTTTAGTTTCAACTGGCTGCAGACGTGTTAAAGTGAGCCAAACCTCACACACACACACACACACACACCAGCAGTGATCTAATGCGGCTGAAGCCTTGTCTGACCCTGATTCTCTTGTGTATCTTTGGCATCACTCCTTCATCTCCTTGTTGCATCTTCTCGTGCGCCTGTTTTGTGTCATTATTTTTTAAAAAAAAGTGAGCATACAAATGAGTGACGGAAAAAGAGGAACATCAGGAAACACGGGGGATAGAAATGTTAAAAAGGGATCACAGAGACTGATCCTCCGCAACCCCCCTCTTCGCCGTTGACTGAATGAGGACGCAGGCCTCGGCCCCTGGGCTGGATTTCCGTGCCCTCTTCCTCCTTCTATCCCTCTCTCCGTCTCCCGTGATCCCTCTCCATCCTCTTAAGGGAGCGTTCTGGATGGAAACTGTGTCAAGTGATGAGGGACCGGGGAGAATTGGGTTTCATCAGCTTTGGCATATGTGTGTCAGTGTGTGCCAGCGGAGACGGAGCGTACGTGTGTGAAACGGGAGGCGGGATCGCACATAAATTACAAATCAAAGCAAAATAAATAATGCAGCTTGAAGCAGAATCAGGCTATGAGATACCGTACATAGAGACTGTATGTGATTTCACATGATAAAATCATTCATAGCCAAAAATGTTAACTCACACACACTGGTGCAAGTCATTATCAAGCTCCAGTAAACTGTGGTTTAAGCCAAGGTGCCAATTCTCACATTGCGTGGGTGCGGATGAGGAGTGGGGGGGTTCGGATAGAGGTGGAGGAGGAGGAGGAGGAGGAGGAGGAGGAGGAGGGCGAGCAGAGTAAGTGAGTCATAGTATTAACTCCCAGGCCTTCTGCATAATCATTTCAGCTCACGCTTCGTCACAGCGAGCTGAATCACCAGACAGACACGTGGCCGCCGATACCGGAGCCAAAACGTCTCTGCCTGGCTTTTCTTGCATTATCTTGCACTTCTCTATCACGCACACAGGCATCTGAGAGATTCAGGAAGGTTTTTGTTAGATATTTCTGCATCTTTGACCTTTTGACCTTTTGTAATTGATGCTTGTGATAATAGTAATTTATGTTAATTCATGCAAAATGAGTCAACTGGCTGTAGGTGCAAGACATACTGTACATAATGTGCTTTTCATTAAACACTGTGCTTCATTTGGGCATCAAGTCTGTGGAAAATGTGCCTGTAGTGGGAAGGAACATTTGCTTGGAGCTACACGCTGAATGGTAAATGATTCATCTCATTCAGCTTGTCTCCTTACAAAAAAAAACAAAAAAACATGTCAACGTAGATTTGCTAAACAAAAACAACAACAGAATAAAAAGAGCTAAACGACAAGATTTGGTATCAATAATCGCTTTTGAATATAAACCGCTTCCAAATGATCAAGAATGTGTATCGTGTTTACTAAACGGTAGTCAGAGCTAGCACTTATGCCGAGTTCACACAGGATTGTAGCCAGGATGTTTCACTCACTGTTTTTGGAGATTGCAGACAAAAAGCCCACAGATTAGAGGCAAATCAGTGCATGCTCCCATGAGCGGAAATTGCTATGTGTGAACTGTTAAAAGATGACTGAGATCTCACCGGTGCCTTGCAGACACCCAAAAGATATCAAGCAGGTTTAATATCTGTGTCGTGGATGGGTCGGGAAGCCATGTAACCGCTGCAGCCAATGAGAACAGACTCAGGCTGGGAGAGGAGTAGAAAGGGAGAGTAATATTGTTATTTAAAAAGGAGCTCAAACCAGAGCCACCTCCAGCAACTACAACAATAACATCCTGCACACTGCTGCTAGTGTGTGCTTTTATGACAAAACGTAGGTTGGAAGCAAGAGCTTATAATGTGGGACCCTGTCGCTGATCAGTCACATAGCGTGCAAACCATAACCATGGATGTATTAAGGAGAACTGGGTACAATGTTGGAAGCAGGCTTGGCCAGTATAAAGGTATTATGATACACCAGGATGTTACAAAAATCCTGACATACTGTATCATTTTCAATACAGACTTCTCTCTACTGCGAAACACGGCATCTGGGGGATAAAATTAAAGGACTAACTAGTGAAAAATGCCTGTACCCGCAGTATTTTGGGTTTAGTCCCGATGATAAATGTGAGCCAGCAAACACTGCAGACTACTGATTGCGTAGCATGTTCAGCGAGCATGAGAGCGAGCGAGTGGCAGACTGATTATACTGTCTATGGTGGCAGAGAGTGACGGTGAACGCACGCTGAGCAAAGGAAAAAGTGAGCAGTGAAGTTACAGTAAATGTACAGTTTAGGTTTGAGTTTGTCAGTGAATAAAAGCTGCAGCTTCTTAAGACCAAAGCGAAGCTCCTGAGTGTGTTGTTTCCCAACTGCGGGAATAGCATAGCTATCACAATAAGCTCCACCTACGAGTACTATCTGCAGTAGAGTAGAGTAAGTTCAGCTGTTTTACCATGATAATATCGTAGACGCTGGTAAAATTAGGGATGGGTATCGTTAAGATTTTATTAGTAATGTAGCGACACCAACGAGCTAGCTCAGGCAGTCAACTCGAGCTGCACCACAATCACATGTGCACGCCTCACTCATCATTCATCTTGTCCTCTGTCCACATCTCTCTGATGCTGATGAGAGTCACTACCTGCAGGTCTTTGAAAAATCTGACATACGTGGCAAACTTCAACTGCTTCAACTCGCTGTTAGCCGAGGTGATGTGCTGTGCTTCTGTAAAACATAGTGGGTGGTATGAAAATCTAGATACCGCCCAAGCCTAGTTGGTGTGGAGTTAGAGTTGATGTCCATCACGATGGCCGACAGTCATCAACCACAGAGCCCTCTAACATCATAACTTCATCATTTAAAAGCTTTCTGTATTTTCAGTAGTCTGTCCCCTCACTGTTACCATAGAGCTGTTCCATCTAAGTTCCATTTTTGACGTGTAAGGGAGAAAATAAAAGAAGTTGTGTCGTGTGAACATTACAGTGATCTGACGACTTTGAAAACCGCATAGTGTGACCGAGGCATTACAAGTGTGGCTAAGCTTCACAAAAGACAGTGATGCAGTGACATGTAGGCTAATACTTGCACAAAGCATTCCTTAATGCGGGCAAATAATCAGTCTAACATGACAAAGCAACTCCTGCTGCGTGATATGTTTTTGATGTCCTAAATCATTTCATGCTGGTGCGTCCAACTCAAGTAAAAACTGGAGTAACTCAACTTGTGCAGAGCAAGAAAGAGATGATTTATGATTTTCTTTATTTAACCTTTTAGACATAAAACTCCTCCGCAACTCATTCCAAGTCCTCCAATCAGGCCGCCATTATAAGAACCCTCAACCCACGGACCAATATATTCAAAAACTGCTTCAATCCCACTGCCTTTAGTCCTCTAAGTCATGGATATATTTGCATTTTGACATTGCTGTGAAGCTGTATGTGTTCTTCTACTTGTGAGCCTCATTTAAGACAAATGTACATTGCTTTGGGAGGGACAAAGTTGCTTTCTGATTCAGTCTTTTAAATTGAAAATAAAAACACACACGGAGTGCTCCATAATTCATGCTATATGCCTGAAGTGGCAGCTTAACTCTGCGTTTTTGCTTTCTTGACAGAATAGTTTGTTTTATTACCAAATCCTCTAAATGAATGGACAATGCCTGTGCACATAGTGGAGGTTTCTAAACACTATTGTATGAAGTCTTGTTTCAACACCTTTTAGTTGGTATGTGCTTGGGGCTGTTTATGATCCAGACATTCTTAGCATGAAACGAGAATTAGCTGCCGACACCCTGCTGACTACAGCTTTATGAAACAATTCAGGGGTCACAAGTCTCCTCATCGGAAACAAATCTCCTCAAATCCTTCCAGGAACAATCTATAGCAGAAATCTCCCCCTGACTCGAGGGCTCTCCTGGATTTGTTAAACAAACAAACCTCTGATAGCAATCTTTCCATGTACACTGATGCTGATTTGCATTGCAAATGATCCTGATCAGTGGACACCGCGGGGAGAATGCGGCAATTCTCCGACAACAACAAAGGGAAAGCCCTCGCATCATGCCGCCTTATCCACAGCTAGATTAGTGCCAGCCTTCACCGATGGAAGCCTTATCTCTGCTGGCCTTCTGTCTGCTTAAAGGGACAGGGACCTCTGCACGGCGCTCTGGGGGCCCCTCCAGGCACGCACGGCTGTGTAAGCTGTGATGTAGATTTGGAGGCACTTAACAGTCAGTACTGGCAAACTACAGCTCTGGAAGTTACAGGCCCCTTGAGCAGGAGGAAGGTAAGACAGAAATAAAACAAATGAAACGTAAGATTAAGGCAGCCAGTTACCTGGAATTCAATCCCATAGTTCTCCCTGCAGAAGTCTCGTAGTTTGGGGTACACGTGCTCTTTCAGTGCGTTCCTCTCTGCCTCCGTGTCTGGAGACAAAAAGAAAGAGGGCATCATGAAGTGTTAATCTAACACATAAAAAGCAAAGGAAAAGCAACGTGTAAATGATAGGAAAGGCATTATTTACATGACCTGTTCAATTAAACTGAGGATATTAATGAAACAGTTCAATATTTTGGAAGTTATGCTCTTACATATTCCTTTCTCAGCATTAAATGAGAAGATCAACACCGCTCTACTGTCTGTGCATCAAGTAAAGAACTTGAGCCAGGGGACGATTAGCTTAGCTTGGCATAGCATAAAAACTGGAAGCAGAGCTTGTCTGCAAGCACATCTAAGCCTTCCTTACTGAATGCACAGACATGAGACTACTACTGATATCATGTACCTCTCTGAAAGTTAGCAAATAATTGTGTTTCCCCCAAAAAAGGTTCTGACTCACTCATTCAGATGAATAATGAGAATCGCCCGTAAATTAGTTGCCCAAATTTGTTGATTGATTTCTTCAGTTCACATTAGGGCTGGGTATTGTTCAAAAACTGGCCAATATCAGTATTTAATACGTATTACCCTTAAAGAGATACTGATACCAGCCCTTCCACATTTATGTATTTATTTTTTATCAGATCCCACAGGTGTGTAGTAGTCACGATTTCTAATGTTTTGGTGCCGTCTCAACAAGCTGAAATGCCAATTCTGTCAAACACACCACACTCAACTTCACCTCACCACAGACTGTGTTTTAGCTGCTGCTGTAGTGGGCCAATCACATGCTGCATTACATCAAAGAATGTTTGCTGTGATTTGCTGCAAGCAAAACCATACAAATACTGTTTTTTTTCTACATCTGGGTAAGTTTCAGCACTACTATACTACTTGGCATTGGGTTATTTTAGTCAAAACTTTAAAGGTATCAAGTACTAATACCCAGACGTAGTGACTAATGATTATTAATGTGCTCATTATTAACTAAATAGTTATTTTGTCTATACAATGTAAGAAAATAGTGAAACATGCCTCATTTCCTCAAGCCAAAGGTGACATCTTCAAATAGCAGCAAATTGTTACATATGAGCAGCTGCAACCAGCAGGTGTTCTGCATTTTTGCCAAACAGCCAGATATTTTATGATTAATTTTTGATTCTAAAAAAAAAAAAATGTTTTGAAAAACAAGTTACGATTTGCTATGTGTGTATGATGAGTATGATGACAGAGAAACATAGCTGTCTGTGTCTGTCCCGCCCCCACATCCGCCACATGAATATGTGTGAGAACACTTTTAGCTAGAGGTTGTGTCGTGCTGAGTGGAGAGCAGAGAGTCGTCTTCAGTATTTGTCAAATATTAGCAAAACAACTGATGACAAAACACATTGCACAGGGGACATCTTCATTAGAAGACACTGGTGGCAGCAACTAAAAAGGCTGCATTTTTGATAAACACCTCACAGATGTTTACGGGCTCAGTGAGTGAACAAATTAATGAATTCTGTTTATTTACACTGTGTGTGTCACAGCAGAGCCATCTCCAAACACACACTGCAAACACACACTACAACACACAATATTGTCAAATATCAATATTGTCATATTTACAGTTTAAAATGTCCTAGTTGGCCTTTATATATATTTTTTTTACCATTGACCAATTATGCAATCTAATGTCAGATTAACAAAATCCTGTTATAAAAATAAAATATGAGTTAATGGAAATTCCTACAGTAATATATTGTATATAGTAAAGTATATATGTTTAATAATTGATTAATCAATTATTACTTGATTATTAAATTAATAATTTTTCAAGGAAAAAAGTAAAAATTCTGTTTTCCACCTTCTTAAATGTGAATATTTTCTTTACTACTTCATGACAGTAAGGGGAATATCTTTGAGTTAATCAGTGATAAAAAAAATAATCATTCACTTCATACATTTTATTCATATTCGACATTTTACATACTGTCATTGTGTAGTTTTCTCCTGCTTTCTGTGTAACAAAGTGAAAGTTCATTCACCCATCAGCAGATCTGCTTACTGCCCATAACTCATGAAAATGAATGAATCCTGTTGATCAACTAATTGTTTCACCTCTAATTTAATTAATTTAAATGTCAACATCAGCACATAGTTTATGTATATATTTTGCAAACATGTAACCCCTCTTTATACCCATAAAGAGTATGTTCACCTACAGGAGTGAGCGCTGACACTCACTGTTGAAGAATGAGGGATTATCCAGCATCACCGAGGCAGTGATCATATTGGACAGTTGGAGTGTCACAGAGTGAGTGCCCACGGCTTGTTGTTGTGTCCCACTTTTCTTTCCTCCTCTCCTCTCGTTTTCACTGTCTTCCAAATGGTTACTGTAATTTATTTGGACAGGCCCAGTCTCTTTCCCCCCTCTCTTTTTCTGAAGGGTGTGGACGGATAGTTAAAAACAGAACATGCCCGACAGAGGCCCAGTGTGACCAAGGAGCCGAACACACATGGTGGACGGCGCACAAAAACAGCCGCTAACCGTGTCATACGCACCGTGAGTGGAAGAGCCCACAAATTTAGTCTGACGTATCTTTCTCTCGTCTATCTTTAGTAGGGCTTTGGGCCGTGACCGTGCATGTATCCGCCCACAGCTACGCGAGCAAAATGTCAAATCAAAACCAAACGGCTGTAATCGTATGCAAATGAAATAAATGGCAGCTGCTGCATCAGTGGAGCCCTCATCTCATTCTATCACAGATACATTGCACTCTTAGAAATAAATGTGCTAACCAGAACCATGAAGGGTTCTTCAGCTTGTCCCCATAGGAGAACACTTTTTGGTTCCTGATAGAGCCTTTCAGAGAGTTCTACCTAGAACCTAACATAAAGGGTTACACCTACAACCATCTGTGAATGGTTTTATGCAGAACAACCTCCAAGAGGTAGTACAGAGAACCCTTCCATGATGTAATGGTTCCACCCAGAACCCAGTCAAGGGGTTCTATCAAGAACCCTTTAATATCCCAAGGGTTTTATCTCGAACCAACAAAGGAGGTTCTACCAAGAACACTTTTATGTTGCAAGGGTTCCACCTCAAACCCAGCCATGGAGTACAACTGAGAGACCCTTTTATGTCCCAAGGGTTTTATCTGGAACCAACCAACAGGGTTCTATCAAGATCCCTTTTATATTGCAAGGGTTTTATCTCGAACCCTCCCAGGAGGTTCTACCGAGAGCCCTTTTATATCCTAATGGTCTTCTCTAGAACCAACCAAGGGGGTTCTATCGGGGACCCCTTCTATATTGCAAGGGTTTTATCTCGGACCCACCCAGGGGGTACAACCCAGAACCCTTTTATATTCCAAGGGTTTTACTACAAGCCTATGCAGGGGGTTCTACCAAGAACCTTTTTATATTATGGTACAAAGAACCCCTGACGAATCCTTTTTTTCTTCCAAAAGGGTTCTTTGGATGATAGGGTTCTTAATGGAGTCTTACAAAAAACCCTTGAAGAAGCCTTTCTTCAATAAAGGGTTCTTCACAAGCAAATGGTTTTGAGTAGAACCTCAGCACTTCAGGAAGAACCCTTTGGAAACCCTTATTTCTAAGAGTGTAGAGCACAATAACTGTAGGTGACGTCATAAATGCAAAAATAATATTTATGGGTTTAGATTAAACTTGTTCTGTGTGTTCAGGAAGTGATGAAAGGTAGAAAACAAGTGCAATCCAAATCTGCATCTCGTTGCACTGTGTCTCGATGTGACCTGACAGACTAAACTGTGTTGTTGTTTGTATTGTGCTGATAACGGCAAGACGCCTCTCCCTCTCGCTCCCCTCTTTTTTTGTGGGATGATGATGAGTTATGGCAGCCTGAGGTATGTGTGTGTGTGTGTGTGTGTCTGTTGTGTACACACCCACACGCAAAGGAACAAAGACTGAATGCTACATTCGCCCTCTTTCTCGCTGCATGTCCCTCCCTCAAATTTTCTGTTTATTTCAATAGTGCCGACCAATCTATCTTTTCTTTCAGATATGTCCTGTCAGCTCAATCTTTTCTTGTCTCTCACTTCCTTTTCTTTTCTGTCTTCCTCCCTCATCCTTTAGGGAGCTCATGGGCAGTCAATTGAACAGAGACATGCAGCCAAATGCTCCTGGTTATTTTCCTTCATTTTCTTCTTTCTTTACTTTTTTTCCATTATCTAAAAATGCTAGACTTATATATTTTGTCGAGTTATGTACATTATCGGAAATATTTGCAGAAATGTTCAAACCCAGAGATATCTGTAATTTATTCAAAGTAACGGTGCCTTTCCTACTGGCCACTAGTTGCTATAACTTCCTGCAAAACATGGGATATATTGATGTGTCAGAGAATCAGGAAGGATTATAGCAAAAGTGACTTATGTAATGATTAAAACTTTAATACATTACCTTGTCTGAGTCATGCCAGAGAAATTTTCATCAACAATGGTGGTTGTTTAGAGACAACAAATCCCATGATCCCATGCTACTGCATGACATCATCAAACTACGTCTTTTGTTGTTGTTTTAATGTGACAGAAACCCCTAGCGGCATAATTTACATATTGTGCGTTTAACTATAGAACTAGAACCAGGAT
>JAJHUR010113089.1:0-10725 GCA_027495735.1 Lutjanus campechanus | reverse complement strand
CTGCTCTCTGAAGGCGCTGATGCCGAATGTGCGTCATATGTCCTGTACATAAGCCTATTAAAAAACATATAAATAAATAAATAAATATCCACATTATATAGTAGGCTATTTTAAAAAATAACAGACCGGGGAACATAGGACCCTTTTTTTAAAAAAAGGTCCTATGTTCCCCGGGGTCTTTTTGGGGAAAAGCACATACAAAGCGGGGAACATAGGACCTTTTTGCGAAACAGCGGGGAACATAGGACCCTTTTTCTAAAGAAAGGGTCCTATGTTCCCCGGTCACATACAAAGCGGGGAACATAGGACCCGGGGAACATAGGTACGCTCCCTTTTAAACTGTCCAGTATCACTATCAACACATGCATTGTTTTAAGTGTAAGCCCGCTGGCCTTTGCTGTCTTAAAAAAACTGTGGCACATCCTGACCTGACAAGGGACGTCAATCTGCAACAACATACGTCCACACATCAGGATAAGCCAGTGTCTTATATTTCAACTCTTCAGAAGAGCAAGAATTCTACCACATTCCGCCTAAAGATGGGTAAATCATACTGGCTGTATAGCTGTCAGGCTGCTGTAACCTGTAATCACCTCTTCTGTCAGTATGGTACATCTGGTGTGCTGTGTTTTTATGTGCATCAATTGGCCTTACATGACGGGGGCGGGTGCATGTTGTACTTTTGCGTCAGGAAAATGTGTGGCTGTATGAGGTCCACTAAATGGTCCTTGCAGTATGTCAGTATGTGGAAGGCCGCAGGATAAAAGCATAAAAGATTTCTGCTCACGTCTCCACATTCCAGTCCATAAATGCTCTGTACAGAGACTGGCAAGTAATGAGGGACATTTTTTTTTTTTATTTCTTCTATGAACATGAATTACTATTAGTGCTGGAACATGCTCCTTCAAGCTGCACATATCAGAACCAGCACATAGAGCTCATGCAGAGACATTCACATGGCTGTTTCTTTTCTACTTGTACAGATTATGAGTGTTGTACAGTCAGCCAAGACTCGCACAGCCGTATCTTCTGAGAACCACAATTCCAACCTTTGTATGTTGTATTGGTAGTTGTTTGTAATAGCCATTTAATTCTCAAATTAATAAAATAAACAAAACAACTTTTACATGCTTTCTAAATACTCCCTGCACATGCTGCCAGTGTAGAGTACCAGCACTGTTTTTTTTAATTCCAGTTCAAGTACTGCTTCAACCTAACACTTTGTGACACGAAGTAGAATAAAAACAAGTGTAGAGGAAAGACAGAACAGTGTGGTTTTCTATCTCCAGTCACAAATACGTTTTGCAAAATGACTGCAAAACACCTCAGAGAACATTACGGGTAAGCATCAAACTTCCAGCATGTCACGACACCAAGAGTTTTGAGACAGAAAAATGACTCGGTAGAGTTATGATCTAGTCTAGACCACTGAGACCGAGAATACAACGAGAATATAAAGGTGGTGAGACAGAGTCAATATACGTGCTGCCTAGAGAAGCACGATTCCAGGTTGAGACAGCTCACTGCTGCTACAGGTGGTGAGAAGCTGTATGTTTCACTTCAAAGCCTTACTCCATGTGTACTAGTTTTATGACATTTCATATTTTTTTATGATGTTTGATGTTTTCGACAAATGACTTTTTTGTGTGGTCAGTATTTAAAAAAATAAAAATAAAGCTGTGGCTAAAACAGAGCTATGACGAGCTCCAAGGTGGACTGTGATGCCTTGACCCTCTGGACCCTTTAGCGGCTTCCTCTGCAACGAAATAACATGAACCAGAGATTACAGCTCTTGAAGGCTAATTTGTGTTTTGTGATTTTGGGTAATGTAAAAATAAAATGGATTCGATTAAAGTGTGCATCACACTTTGGCGATAATGCCATCCCACCACTGTGGGCCGGCAAGGGCTGTAGCAGTCGCTGGTTACCTAAGGATGTAGCTTGATAGCCGCTGAGCATTCCAGCTTTGACATAGCAAACTATGTCATTTGTTATTGTTTGAATGTGAGAGAGACCCCAAGCAGTATAATTTACACATCATGCATTTAAGCCACCTTCTCTCTGGCACAGGTGCTGCCTTCCCCTCATTCACCTCACCTGTGAGGGGAGGAGAGAGCCACCCCTTCCAGGTGGGGTCCGTCTCACAGTCAGTAGACTTCACGCCTCCGTGTGGACACCTTGTTTTCAGGTGAAGGAGGTGGACAAAAATCCTCCACCTCATATTATTATGTTAATGGGACTGGGGTCACTCGTATTCTCTGTTTGAGAAAGTAGATTTACCTAAAAGTATCAGTTAACACTGGCTGGAGTGGGGATTTAAGAGAAATATTCATTTAAAATACATAGCTTTTCATTAGAAATCAATTCATTGTTTTTTCAAGCAAATTAGAATCTAATCCATATCCTGGATCTGAGTGTAAAGCATGCTATGAGAGCAGCTTAGAGACCACAACGCTATAGCTGCATCACAAGAAACTATTCCCTTTAAAGTCTGCATTTTGAAACTGAATATTTCATAATGCAATGACAAGTCCTGCCATAATTGAGAAGCTTTCAGAGAAATACGGCCAAAAATTGCAGGCATCCGTGTTCCCAAATTTGGAGGACATAGATGATGTGTCCAACAATCCATAGCCTGATGCACAGTTGTTAAATGGTGCATTCCGGTGGTCCTCATTAAGTTGTAAAATAGGAAATATCACCTGCCTACATTGCATTGTGTTTTTGCCATTGTCTTGAAAAGCTGCCCTCTGTGTGTCATTACCTTAACAACCAGTGTCATAGTCACTGCAAACCCATTTGTCTAAACGTAAATTGATTCAGACACATAAATCAGATCTGACTACTTGAAGTCAGCCTGAAACATCAGATCTGAAAAACAAATGGGATCTCCTTTCCGTCTGTCTCCTTATCTTCCCCTCTTTTCTCTCTCTTTCTGTGTCTCCTCCTCAGCTCAGCAGTCTCCCGCAGGTCACAGCATTTTAAAGCTGCCCTATCCTGCCCCCTGCGATACGCAGCCAGCTGGCTGGAATAAGACATCTTGGCTTCAGCTGTTGTGACTTAGATTATTAAAGAGAATTTATGGCCCGGTTCTGTCCATCTGGCTCATTTGAGAGAATGGATTACCAGGTATTATTCCTCACCCGAGCTGACACTTCAGCTCGCCCTAACCGGAACCCGTTTTCCCCAAAGGAATGAAATGAGTCCTGGGAACAGCTTTAATGGACTCAGCAGCCCAGAGGTATTAATGAGAGAGAAAGACTTGTTCTGACCGGACCAAACCATTTTCAATCAAGCCATAGTGTGCCACAATGGAAACTGCAAAGGTTTTAATTTCCACTTTTGGAGACATTGACTTCAAGTTGCTGAGTCCTACTTATTGAGACCACTTTTAGACCACAGTTGGTAACCGAAGACTCTGTTAGGATCAATGTTTATATTATTTTATTCTTCAAAGCGCAGAAATATCATGACCAAAAGCAAACAATCAGCCATGACTGGAACCCATCGGGTTTCATCTGATGAAGATTTAGATTGTGGGAGCAACAACCAATGTTTCTGGGCTTCCGGTGTAACCATAAAATATCTGGATTACGGATGGGTCAAGATTTCCTCTTCCTCGCGACGGTCATTGTCAACAGTCTGATTAATTTTAGATGTAAGAATGGAGTCGAAATTGTGAAGGTGCAGTCTCCAACCTGATGGTTTCACAGGTGTGAATGCAGATTACCTTAAAAAAGCTAATAAAAAGCTAAATCATTGGCAGACGATAGCCGATGGGTGCTGAGATTGCATTTCAGCCAATGTGTTCCATCTCTTGCTCTCCCCATGAACTGTTTGCCTACATGTAATTAAAAGAAACATGGTTTGATTGGTCAATACTACTCAGACTACAAACAGAAACCAGGACACCAGTACCTTAATCTTGTCCCTTGCCTACAGATTCTGAATTCAGCTGCAGATATCTGTTTGTAGAGAGGATGCCTGCATGCCAAGTGTGTCAGCTGACAGACCTCAACATGTTGGATGTATATTATGTCGTTAAGTGTTGGCAAGTGGTCCTGCAGAGCTTGACCAGCTTGTCACAACTCTGACAGAAGCCTCTGTGTTTACATGCAGTCTTATGGCATTAGCATTTGGAAACAGTCATGCACTCATAGTGATAATAAATCATGTAGCAGCTGAAACTACTGAAATAACCCTTGGAAGTTAAGTCAATAATTTGAACCTGATTTAGGTTCAGAGGTAAGCAAATATTAGGCCTCGTTTTTTTAAACCTTGAACGGTTGTACCAAATTTTATGGCAGTCCAGCGTAATAGATGAGAGAGTAATGGAGAGAGTTTCTTGTTTTTTTTACAAAAAGTTTTAAAGGGGCACTTTTGTTTTTTTTTTCATTTTTTCCAACTCCAATCAACTAATACACCCTGAAAAACATTTCTGTTATTATAATCAAATTTTAAATTGGACTAAGGCTAAATGCTGTTGTCACCAGAATGCAGCAAACAAAACCTATGAAACTTTCCTCCCTGTTCTTGAGGTCTCAAGGTATCAATGGCAAGTATGGCTTAGAGCCACGCTGCAAGCATTACCAGGAGTAATAAAGATTGGTCCTCTTTTTAAGTTCAGTAATATACAGTGGAAAATATAAAAAAGAATCAATCAGTCTCTCAAGGTTATAGAATGCCTCAGGTTTTATTTTAAATTCCTACAGTTGTAATAGCCAGTAATTCTGGTGCCCAGAGAATGAATCCTAATCACTTTTCTTCTAACGCCACATGTATAATTCACATATCTGTTTTTGAGTAATATGTTTTGACAACTATTGGATAGACTACCATGAAATTTGGAACAGATATCCAAGTTTCCTCATGTTGTATTGCAATTTCTTTAGTGATCCTCTGACTTTTCCTCTGTTACCATCATTAGGTCAACATTTTAATTTGTTGCATGCATTGGTTTGTGACCAAGTGCCTGCAAAACTAATGACATTCCAATTAGCTTCAGCTGTACTCCGTGTTTAGTGCTAATGGTGACATTAGCATTTAGTTCAAAGCACTGCTGTGCCTGATACAGCCTCACAAAGCTGCTAGCATGGCTTTGGACTAATTTTAGTGCCAATCCATTAGTCAAAAGGTGGTGACAAATGGAGAAACCAAGCCAAACTCTCATAACATTAGCTTAATCCCTTAAGCTGACTACTTTCTTTGTTGGAACACACACTATTCTTTCTACAACTCTTTCACTTTGGCCAAGTCATCCTAACATGTTCCTTTATGAGTTGAATATCCCTCTGAACATTTACTGTGGCTTAAAGCTTTGGAAAATTATAAAACCACTTATTTAAGCAAAACAGAGCAATGCATGCTAATACTTAATACTTAATAAAGTGTTCAAAGTGTTAAAGAGAAATTTAATTCAACT
This sequence comes from Lutjanus campechanus, assembly GCA_027495735.1. Classification (NCBI taxonomy): domain Eukaryota; kingdom Metazoa; phylum Chordata; class Actinopteri; order Lutjaniformes; family Lutjanidae; genus Lutjanus; species Lutjanus campechanus. The sequence goes on along the minus strand of JAJHUR010113089.1, from coordinate 5,303 downwards.
ATTTTCCGCTGTCTTACATGTAACACTAAAAATACCGTTGCTTACTGTCTTCATTTCATAGTGTTTAGGCATGTCTATGACTGTATCATTTTCAAAATCACTATTGTTTCCCTTATCCAAGTACCTCTACCAGAGCCACAAGCATTTGGCAGCATGGATTCTAACATAAGCTAATCCCCACTACAAGATATGCAGTAATAATATGCTGTAAGAGCTACTAAAGAAGCCCTAAGGGTCTAATTTTCATATATTATTATGAAAATCCCAGGCCTAACCCAGATACCCTTCGATTCCTAAAAATACAAGCCTTCCTCCGTGTCGAAACCATTTTGAAAAGTAATGAGCTTACTGGATATGAGGGTCTGACTGCTCGGTAGCATGCTGCCCAGGACTGATTGATTCTTATCAAGAGTCTTACTGCCTCTTTCTCTCAAGCTGTCACTCATCCTCGCTCTTTCACACATACACCCACATGTGCTCATCCATACTGCGGCTGCACACACAACAACGCTGCCTATGGCTACATGCAGCCGTAGCCACAGCTCCTTTGACTCCCCATCACACATTGCATCAACTACAAAATACTCCTCCTTACCTTCAAAGCTGTCCATAACCTTGCCCCTCCACATCTTTCTGACCTCCTACACATTGCTACACCCGCCCGCACCCTCAGATCCTCTTCCTCCATCCATCTCACTGACCCCCCTGCCCGTCTTGTTGCCATGGGGAGCAGAGCATTCAGCCGCTCTGCTCCCCAGCTCTGGAACTCACTACCACATTTCAAATCCAAACTCAAAACCCATCTGTTTAAACTAGTTTACTCCCTCTGATCACAACTGCATTGTCTAATTTAAATTGTATTTTCGTATTTTATTTATATTGTTGTTGTTTTTTTTATATTGTGTCTGCTTTTATGTTTGATGATGTAAGGTGACCTTGAGTGTCAAGAAAGCCTATAAATAAAATGTATTACCATCATTATTATTATTGTATCAGTACGTCCATGCTGGTTTGTCTTCGATTCGTTTGTCCCGTCTTTTTTCTTTTTTTTTCTTTCCTTCTTGTTCCCATTCATTAAATATTTTTTCTCCTTTCTTATGCATTATTTGCATCGGAGAAGGCCCTGTTCAACCTCTCCATCACATTTTATGCTGCTTATGTCTATTATATACTATATAAGTTGTATTCTGTAGATATGTTAAAGCGATATTCCACCACAGAATGATAGTCCACTCAATATGTACTCACCCCTTTGCCGATGTGAGGATGGGTGAAGAGTTCACAACAGTTCACAAAACAATCCTGGAGTTTCAGCAGAAAACAGGTTTGCAGCTACTGGCAGTGAATGGAGACCAAATGTAAATGTAAAAAAAAAAAGAACACAAAACAAACGCATAATGTCTCTATCCTGCTCGTGCGGTGTCGATCTCGCGAGACTTTGTATGCATGTGAAAATATCGCGAGATCAATGCCATGTTTACATGCAACCTGCTACATGCTACAGTTGACATTTCGGCTAAAAACATGGTGTAAATGGCATCTTTTGTGGTTAAATTTTAATGTTTTAAACACTTGGATTACAACTCCAGGGGGAAACTCCAGGATTGTTTTGTGAACTGAAGATCTTCACCCATCCTCACATCGGCATAGGGGTGAGTACATATTGAGTGGACTATCACTTTAACAAAAAAAAAAACAAACAAACACAAACAAAAAAAATCCCTGGGTAACTGCAGTGTGCAAGCTATAAAATAAAAATACAGGTGGGGAACAATTACCTTAACAATTTTTTAATGAAGCAATTCAAATTGTGATAAGCTTGAACCAACCCTCTCTAACAAAGTTCTTTGGTCTATATTCTAACATCCAACAATAATAACATCTATCATGTCTGGCAACCTGTCTGTCATTGCCCTGTTGGTAACATGAGTAAATTAGGATAGTTAATTGGCCTGTCATTGCCAGACAAGTTTGCACATGTGAACTAATAATTTCTAAGGGGAATTATCAACACACACAAGCCAAAATGCGCCTGGACGCAATTGGACCTAAAGCCAATCAGAGTGTGACTTGTGACATGTGCTTGGTCTGTTTTCAAGCAGGGCACAAAAGATGGCGGCCACCTGGTCACATCCTTTCTGGTATTCCAACTGAATGAACACTAAAATATGTTTCTGAAAACATCTGACATGAGAAATAGGCAATGCGGTAACAGAAAGCTGATTCATATTTGATTAAAGCTGCCACGTTTAGCAGTTTGACCTGAGTTTTGGGAGCCTGAGGAATTGTGCTGCACGGTCCTCCTGACAGTGATGTTATTGGGATTGATCTTCAATCAATCAGAGCAGCAAAGTGTGTGACATGTGCCTTTTCAAATCTGGACGGGTGACGCTCCTCTGTTAATCATTGTAGAGAACCTGCCCCATATTAAATAAACGATTGTGAAGGCTGGAGAAATTCTGCATGTTCTCTGTGATCTTGGCAGATTCGTCTGGTTCCCAAGCCAATAATGTGAAGTAACTTTTGGTTTAAGTTTGCTAATAGTGCAAGTTACTATGATAGCTATTTTAAAGGACGTTATGGATCCTGAGTGTATCACACTCTCATATTTTACAATTGTGCCTCACACAATAACCCCCCCCCCCCCCCCCCCCCCCCCCACATTCCCCTCGGGAATTTGCACCCAGGGTATCTGTCAGTGCTATCCTTTAGTGTACAGGAGCAGCTGATTTGACAGAAGTCCATCGCTGATAGAAAGTGAGGAGGATATTGTTCTGCTAAAGAAACTGATTCCTGTGTCCATCCCTGCAAGTCCCACTGGATTAAGGCACACTGTAGATGGCCATGGATCACTTCAATGCAATCTGCCCCTCTATAGTAATAAAGCAAATTGTTGCAAATTGTCTGTTGGATGTAAGTTACACTGGCTATTCAGATTAATAGAAAATACCATGAATATTGCACACGACTTATGCATGACCTGATTATATAGACTGAAATTGTCGCAGCACCCAAAACTCAGGCAAGACATCAGACACAGACCCTTGCAATGAACTCAACCAGCATCAGAAAAAATGTACAGGAAAACAGGCAGTCATTTACAGTTATGGTCCTCACCCAGGTAAATAACCACCACTGGCTCAGACCACATTACACTGAAGCTTCTCTTGAACATTAACGAAATCCCTCAAAAGCACATGTTAACCTGTCTTAAGCTGTAGCTCTTCCCCTGGCTGTGGGAAACCTGTTCTCAGTCCAACATCTATTTTAAAGTTTTCTTTTGGTGGAAACTCTTAATTAGTCCTCTCTCTGCATTATTACTACAGCCAAGTCCCTTTAACATATTCTGCATTAGGAGACAGTGGACGAAGATTTTTACTGTTACATTAACGCAAAATGACCTTTTCTACATTCTGTTTCCAAGCCATCAATGCAAATGAAAACTCTTTATTATCATTATGGCCATTTTTAGCATGGTGGTTTATTACCTCCTCACTAGCCTTTATGGTAGAACTCTGCTCTAATTAGCTGCATATACTGTAGGTATATATAGTATGGTCTACACATTATCAAGTGGTTTTCACATTCTTACTAATATTGTGAAGGTGCAATTAAACTATTCCTCATTTGGTTCTCTGAGCCCAGGCAGCATGGACCACTGCTACCATGATACATAGAGCAAAAATGCATGAAAAACCTCATTTCAACCATTTTACGGTTGGATTTCTTTTTCAGGTTTACTGCTGGTCTTGCCAATAAATTTGTAAGCACAAAAAGCAGTATTGTGTTGCAAGTGTGAGTGCAAAAAATGAGTACAACAGTCAAAATAGCTAGCTGGAGCAATAGACTGTCTGTTAAATATGTTTAAATCCAATTTAATATATTACCTATGGTTTAAGTGAGTTGTTTCCCCCCACCACCACCTCCTCCCCAGACTTGGGATGCTCTGCAGGCTGCAGGAGCACCACAGGAGCGCAGAACTCATGAGATATCGTAAATTGACAATAACAAACGAGGACTAGTCTTACTGCAAGCTGATCAGCTGTTTATAAGTGTCAAGTGTCTATCAATGTAAAGCAAAGCACGTTATCCTAAAAGCAAAAAGCCCACTGCTCTGAAAATGCACATGCTGGACGATGAGATCAGTGGCTGCCTGTCTCACTACCTGCCAAACTCCATTAAAATATTGCTCAATTTAACAGTTCTAATCATCTTTGTCTTCTACAACATTCTTAATGATTTCTTACGATTCATAAAAAGACACTTATTGATTTGGCGAAAATCTGACATTAATTTGAACTCTAATTAATGTGAAACAGGCAAAGAAAAATAGTTATTTTGGCCTGGAATATAACACCATGATTTATAATGGGAGATATATTACAGATTTTCTCTTTATTGAAACAGGAATAGTGGGAATACATGTGCAGTGAATGAAACATTCAAGAAGTAGACTCAAGTTTGTGTTCAAATTAGCTGATCCAAGACAAATTATTTGTAGTCTGAGCACAGCATTTAAAACAATATACAACAACAATAAGTAATGATAACAACAAAGGATATGAACTCAGAGGTTAATAAAGTCGGTTAAACACTGTAAATCTTCTTCCATGCCAATTTCAGTCCTGTTCATCCACAGTGAGAATTCAATCCTAACCAACATAATGGCGAGAAAAAAAACCCTCCACGGCTATAATGAGGCTGATGCTGAGAGCTTATGACATGGACAGACTATTTAGTTACTGTCTGAACTGATGTCATGGTTTGACTACTGTTAAACGCAGTATGGTGAGAAGATAAGACACACCGAATATGAAGGTTTCATATCAAAATTTAACAGGCGTCCACAAATAATGTGTGTGTTTTTTGTTTTTTGCTGATGTGAAAAAAATCATTCTTTTAATTTCTGCTAATAAGCTTTATAATTACCTTTCACTTGGGAGTGGACACATTTTTGTCATTTTTTTGTATAGGACGGGGTCTTTAGGAGGAGATAGCAGATCAGTAGTATATATTTCATCTGAAAGCTGGAAGTTGAAGATTAATTTGAGATGCAGCTCAGCACTGTGTCAACTTTTTCTAGTCATTAATCTGTAATAAACACTATGTTTAGGGTATACAAGGACCTAGAACATTATGATGGAAGGATATGATGGTCATTTCCATGCTCATGTGCTGCAGCTGATGATACCATTTATTAAACCGATTTGGTGCAAATTTTAGTGATTTGTGACCACTTGAGAGTTTATAAAAAAATGGTCATAAATCCGTCCAAAATAACACAAAAGACCTTGAAGGGGGGG
>JAJHUR010113088.1:1261-12285 GCA_027495735.1 Lutjanus campechanus | reverse complement strand
GAGAAGATGACAAACTGTTCAGGTGTGAAAAAAGAAAAGAAATGTAGACGTGGAGCAGAGAGAGAGGTGGTTTTTATCTCTTTCAACATGGCTGTGTAATTAAAAAGCAGTGATCCAGACAAGATATGTGTCCTCTCTGCTGCCAGGAGGGTGACTCTCTCTCAGCAGGATTAATCTTGTTATTCACGCACACACCTCAAGTTTAACTTCAGGTTCATACCTTCAACATCTGCCTTTACAGAAACACAAATGTGTGAAGCACAAACACAGTTAACGATAAATAATGAGATGAGAACATGTCAGATTATTCTCAGATCTGCCCGGAGATGAACAGCGCTGCAGTGACTTTAATGAAAACATTAATTACATATGGAGGAGACAATACGATTCAGTTATAAGCTTCGGGAATGCAACGGGAATACAAAGTTATATCTGTAAGGTTGTTTAGGAGGGGGCCAAATTAGCCACTGCTCCACCCAAGAGGGACAATAAACAAGAGTAAAAACTGAATAACCAATGAGATAGAAAATAAACAATATTAAACCAATACAAGTATTGATATTAGACATACGATACGATACATCTTAGAACTGTTTAAATAGCCAACAATTTGGTACGATACGATTCAGCCCTGTTATGATACAATACGATACGATACAATGTGCGCATCTTTACGTTTTCATTCTATTAACACTATATTTGTAGGGCACTATTAGTTGCAAGAAGAAATCCCGATAGTTTTACTAATTCCACTAACAGTAGCGACAGAAGATGATCTGCTCCTCTGTTTCGTATGAAGAGCGCTGTGGTTTTGATTGAATTTGACCGTGTAGAGGAAGTGGGGTGCGGAGGAACAGTGATGCTACGTGTTACCTGCTCTCACAGTGACATGACGTCTCTGTGGGTCGGGACACTTGTGGTTCGGGAGGCTCCTGTCAGACACGTTTTGTTTCTCATCTTTCTTAAAAAAACAAAAACTTATTCTACACTTGCATGTTAGGAAAGTTTGGTGGTGCGACGTCAGTCAGGAAATGAAGAGGCGAGACAGGAGAAGGATGGGGGAGCGCTTGTTTTGTGTGAGCGAGGCAGCAGGTGTCCAGTTAGAGCAGTGCAGGCAGGGTTGTGATGATACATTTTATGTATTAAAGGGGTTGTTGTTGCAAACCCTGTTGAAATGATCTGTAAGATTAAGGTCATATCAATGCTGGAGAGCACCAGCAGAGATTGAACGCTGATGCTAATATCTCTTATTTTACACTGATGGTCAATATGCATTTAGTCTGACTCAATGGTAGTACACTGCGGGTGCAAGTCCTGCCATTGGTCACTTGGTCCAAGTGGCATCACGGAGTCTGCGTCTACGTTTTACCCGGGAACCAACAAAAAAACCTCAGTGCTGCAACCTACACGCTGAAAACAGAAAATTAGCACCTGGGATGCTAATACTACAAACGAAAACAGCTGTTTTAATGCCAGAGCTCGCCTCCCAACGTGCAAATGTTCCACCAAAACAAGTTCCCTCCGACACTATTTTGCAGCAGCACCGTTTCTGTATCCTGAGCTCTGCGGCGCCCCGAGATGTTTGTGATCGGTTCAATGAAATGCAAACAAGGCAGGGCGTTTTCTTTCCCATATAGCAGAATGTGTAGGCGCGCAGCCAGACCTTTCTCCAGCTCTGAGTGCAGTGGAGAGACGTCTGGCTCTGCAAGACTAATATGCATTTTTAAAAAATGTCAGAACTTGTTTCTCAGCAGTTCTCCTCGAACTGTAATCTCAGCATTTCCCCAAAACTTTATTCATGTCAAGGCAAAAAAGTCTTCATGAAGACATTTACATCATATGACACCGAAAGCCATAATAATCAATTCCTTAGATGGGTTGTTAGATTTTTATCTTACAGTGGATGTTACAGACGACCACTTCTGTGGCAATTTAGGGGGAAAAAAAGAGAGAGGTTGATGACAGTCTGACTGGCCAATATCAGATTTTTAATAAAAAGCCAATTTTAGTGCGGGACATTGCTTTAGCCCTTATGCTGACTTGCAGAGTGCATCAGTGAGCCCTTGTAGGTGACATTAGTGATGTAAATGACCCCTCCGACTTTCCTCTCAGCTACATGCACATCAGCTGAGTAATGGAGCAGAGAAAAGTTTAAGAGGGACAAAACCTCCTTTATGAGGGTTAAAATGAAATGATGAGCTCTGACCTTTTATCACATATTGGATATTGGCCAGTCAGTGTTTGCCTCTGTGCACAGTCAGGGTTGTATACAGTATGAAACAGAACGTGGGATGGACTAAAATCAAGAAGAGTGAATGAGTATTTCCTGTCCGTAGTTTACTGTAATTTGGAGTCAGCAAACGACTGCATTGATGCACTTATAACAGCCTGTTATCAGCTTAAAATATTGAAGGATTTTTGTCCAGGCAAGACAAACAAAAACTTGTGCAAAGATTTATTTAATAAGCCTGGACTACTTTAAATGCATCTTTACACGTCTCCTCTAAAGAAACAACAAGATATCTGTCGTTTGTTCATTATTTTGAGCTATTTATTCCTGACAAATGACAGCAGACAAACAACTCGAAAAGAAACAAATAGCACCAAGAGGACACTGAAAACTGCCGTACAAATAAACTTGCTCCTTCTAAAAACGTGCATTATTTCCTTCTTTCGGTGCTCTTCTGTGCTGCATTCTCTGAAGGTCTTCAGCCAGATAACTTTGGAGTAATTTAGGGAGTATCGTACCGAAGGTCATCTGAGCCGAGAAAGGCTGCAGCCTGAAGGTCAGGGGATGTTGAGTAGCAGAGAGATAAGTGAGGTTAGGTTACCTCATCTGAATGGTGATGGCTTAGAGAGGACGTGGCTGCACGCCCGGCCTTGTACCCTACATTTTGAATTAGTGCCTGAATGCACCGGAGCCAAGCTTCGGCACGACTTTCGGCTTTCTTAGATTTATTGTGCTGCCTTTGGCCGAGAGAACCAGACCGTGCCTTTCACCCACGTTTTAATTGGCTGTGAATAAAACTGCCAAACTAAAGTAGACGGAGAAAAAAAAAAAGTTAAAAAGATAAAACAAGCGATCAGAAAACCTGCAGTCCATGAAATTCATCCTGTCTTCTGGAACGCCTCCCAAGGTTTTCCATGAATTCTCCCAGTTTTTCTTTGCCTGTCATTGCTTTCCTTTTGAAACTGTTTTTTATTATCAATGGTTACACAAATAAAACTGATTTGTTCTGAAATATGGCGTAAACAACCACCGCAGCCACTTGGATGTGCTTGTGAATTCAAATCCATCTGAAGCTGTTGCAATGACAAGTAATGATGGATGCTCTTGCTCTTCATTTTTACACTGCTGATTTATACCATCCCAGCACACAAATCCTTATGTGCTTGTAATAGACTGACATAACCACATACTGTAACATTTACACCTGCTATTACTCTCTTAAGTATGCACTATTCATCAGTCCAAATTCTGTATCATGCAGTGACAGATAAATGATGCAGATTTCCTGATTCTGACATCACAATATTTTATCTGGAGACGGATTAAAAGGGATAATACGGATTATTTGATGTAGTACTTGTCGATTTTTAGTATATTATCAACAGTAGAAGCAGCAGGAGGATATTTTCACCACTTTCCTTTGCTGTCAGAGAGTCTTTTCTGAAGGGAAACCACTGGTGCATTAACCAAATATCGCTCTCTCGAAAGCAACCAAACTTCATTAATAAAAACAGTAATTTTACCTCACAGAACACTGGAGGTGCTGGTCTGCTGCTGTCTGTTTGTTTGTCTTATTTTGTGACTTCTGTGAATCAGAATTAACCCTTTAAAACCATGAAGTCACACAATAACACAAACAAACTGATCAATTAAGGCAGGTGTTGATCAGCGACTCCCATGTTCTGCGAGGTAAAATTACTGATTTTGCCAGTGAAGTTTGGTTTGCTTGGACAGAGCAAAAGTTGGATTACATGACGACGGTTTCCAGCTGGAAAAGGCTGTTTGATGGCAGGTTAAGCAGGGAAAATATTTTAAATTGGACCTTTTTTTGGTGGCTAAAACACCCTTGTTGTTGACCATGTCCACACCAGTTCACTGCTTAGCTGCCATGCTGTTACTCCTTCCTGCTTCCCCAAACAAGGAACACACCTACTGCTTTTACATTATTTTGGTACAGACAATAAAGGATAATGTGCTGGTCTATGTATTGATTGCACTTTCACATCAGTCTAAAGAGACAGTGTACACGCTGTATCCGCAGCAGGTGAGATCAGAGTCAAAGTGTTTACCTGGTGGCAGGACAGAAGGCCAGAGCTCGGACAGCGTGGTCGTGAGCCAGGAGGCATCGATAGGGCAGCAGGCTGAGTGACTTGTCGGGCTCTCGTATCCTCAACAGCGCAGACTTGGTGGTCAGATCCCACAGACCTACTACACCTGGAGGCAAACAGACATGAATGTAACACACAAAACTATAAAACACAGGCTCAAACTGCATGTTCACAAGTAAAGATGAAGAGAAAAGTATTTTAAAGTAACCAGCTCATGAGGAAAAAGAAGGAGGCGAGTGTTATTTGTAAGAAAAAGAACATTTTTTCATCAGTGTCAGGAGTAAAGATGTGTACAGATGAACCCGAGGCGCTTTAGACTCTACATTTGTTTGTTCTTCCAAACACTGAGCCAATTAATCAGGAGCTTCTCCTCGAGAAATCAATTCATACCATCATAGAATCCAATAGCCATTATATTGTGTGGTTTTTCAGGCAGCCAATCCATACACAGGACCTGTCCGCTCCGTTCGTGGCGAGGGGCTTTGAAGGCGCCCAGCTTCAGCGATAACACGGCTTTTGCCTGCAGAAATCAAGAAGGATGAGAAAACAAATGTCACTGCGACAACATAGTAAACAGCAGGGCTGGACTTTATATTTTCCTGTTGCTCACTCGGATATATTGTTTAATTTGACGAGGAAAATAAGAGAGGATTGTGACAGAATGATATTAAATGAGAAACAGACTGACACACATTTTTAAATGAAGCTTACCTGGTATACTGGCAACTGCTGGCTCGCTTTTCCTGCAGAGAGAAACAAAAATCACACTCATTAAGTGTTTATTAGTAATTATAGAAGCCCATTTTTGCAAACGTGATTTAAAAAAGATTAAAAAAAAAAAAAAACTTAGTCCAGAGATCCCATTTCTAAACCTTTATTTTTGGGAAAGCTTTTCATGATGTTGCCATGTTTAGACATTAATCCTGCAAAACTCTTTATTTTGAGGAGTTTCTCTATCATTTTTTTTCCCCAATAGCACCTGCATACATGATATAATGTTAATGCTAACAGACTGAGGCTAAAGCTAGCTTACATCTCAGCAAACACTGGTCCGATGGTGAAATACAGCAGGTATATCTACATGATAGATGACAGAAATACACTCATTAATGTGGGAAAAGGAAGCGCAGGAACTCAACAACGAGTTTAAACCATTCACCACGTGTGTGCTCTTGTGTTTCATGTTTTTGTGAGACTACAAAAAAAGTCACCACCGTCCAGACTCATGAAACTCAGAGCCTCCTGCTTCACCTTCAACATGTAGAGAAACGGAAAGCTTAACACCGCCAGTTACAGTTGCTCACCTATGATTGGACGGTAGCTGTTTGGAGGCGGGATGTAGCGATGTAGCGAAGACGAAGGTTCTGCAACACTGTTTTCCTGTGAAGCTCCAGCAGTGTTTTGTGGACTAAAAAATTAAACCCGACCCTCAATCAGTAAGAGGGTGAGTAAATAACGACTGAATTTTCATTTTTCGGTTGAACTATCCCTTTAAGTGAATTCACTCCTGACCATGGTCACAGGGGACGAGTCAGAGAGAAGACACAGCTGGTGCAGGTGTATTGATACTGTGGAAAATGAGTATTGGATGCGCTTTGAATATTTAGAATCAATATGTATCAATTTGTCCAACAGTCTATCTGATAGTTGACGAGATGAGACACTGTGGACTAAAGTGTTGGACAGACCGACTCCGGCGCCCCTCCCCCGCCGTGGTTAAAAATGACTGGATGTTAAGCACCACTTTAGAAGTGATTCTGCCGAGGCTGCCCTGATGATCACTGTTGTGTTTAATAGATGTAAAATCCAATAACAAAAAAAAAAAGGTGTCAGGCTGTTCCCCATCATTACTTTCCTCTCCTCCTTCAGTTTAGATTACCGAGAGTTCAGATCAATACAGTGTCCTCCTCACTCCTCCGCACCTTCCATCAACTCGCCTCAGCCTCAGAAAAACACACACTCATACTTTTATATAAGCCTCTTAAGTCTTAAATCAAGTCCAGACCGTTGTTCTGACCCGGAGTGAACTCCAGCTGGCTGTTAATGAGAATATGTCAACTTATCCAACAGGGCAGCTGAGACTTCGGCAGGTCTGGACCTGCTCGGCTTTAATATGAATCAACACAAGTTACTTTATTGACTGAAGGATTCATAAAAAACACTTAATTATCACTCAGTTTCTAAAGACTTGTTCAGACTTCCTGCCCAAGTCTGTTTTTTGGAAAATCTAGATTGTATCCAGATTGATTTCTGAAAGACTGGACAGCAAAAAAAACACATGAAATGTGATTTTTTTGGTGGTTTAAAATGTTATTCTAATCAGATTTCCAAAGCTGCATCTCAGTCCAGCTGTTCAAATCTGATTTTAAAGTCTCTTTTAAGCAGGGCTGCACAATCAATCAAAGTTTAAATCAAAATCACAATGTGGCTTTCTGCAAATTTCAAATGGCAGGAGATGCGATATCTGTTAAAGGCAACATGTGTGTCAAAAAACATTTAAATTAATGAATATCAGGAGGCAGAGACGTCCTGTCCAACAAATCTGATTCTACAGACGTACAGATTCCAGCAAAAAAATAAAAAATAAATCACAATATAGTCATTTTAACACGTTTTATAATCAAAATAAGAATAATGATGTAAAATTATCATTACCTCTGATGTCACAATTGTTATATCAGTCAAAATAATTGCAATTACATATTTTTTCAGACTTGTTCAGCCCTATTTTTGAGTCATTTGCAATGCAACACGTAACACAACGTCATGAGAACAGCTGAGCAGAATCCATGCTAGAATTAGCAGAGTGCTACAGGAGACAAAACAGTTCTGCATCGTGACCCGACAACGTGATTGTTAGGAGGGTGAGGTGAAGTTGAGCCATTTTAAAAATGAGAACGCCATCGACTAAAACAAGTCTGAATGTTTGGGATCCTTCACATGTGATGAAAACACATTCTTTGAGAATTCAAGATGACACGGGTCGATTAATTTATATACAAATTATTTTGGGGGTGAGGTGCTGCTTTAGGTTAGTCAGCATGCGATCATGAAGCCAACTCAGCTGATAACTGGCTCAAGTTTTTTGCGTCATGAGCATCAGCATTAATCCACATCTCCGCATCGGCCGATATTAACTAGCGTCCAATCAATCTCAGCATCCCTGGACAAAACAAAGAAATTCATGCTAATTAAAGTTTTCTGGAAGTATTGAGCACACAGTTAGATAAATGAGACTTTGATGATCCTGCAGTAGTTGTGTGAGAATTTTTAGACAGATGTTTTGCTAAATTTGTGCCATTTTAAAAACGAGAATGCCATCAACTGAAACAAGTCTGGATAGCGTGTTTTGGATTCATCCTACATTCACATGGAGGTCTTGGCAGGCAAAGAATAAAAAATCTTCAAGAATTCCTTGAGGTTAGTTAGCTTGTGACAATGACGCCAACTCAGCCAAGATTTGTGTCAAGATTTTGCATCATTTATCCTTTTTTTTGTGATTTGTGACTAGAAAGTATTAACACTGATCACCCAATTGCACATTTTTTCTGTATATTGGCTGATTAAGGTGGTCACCGGCTAGAGAAAGTAAAGAAATTCTGCTAAATTAAACGATTCTGACAACGTGGTTTTCTGTTATTGTCCATATTTAACCTACAGCGATCACACATTTTACGAGCTGAAACCTGACCACCCTGTTAAATCCATTTAAATAGCCGGTATTATCCTGTAGTTTGGCACAGATGTGTACATCACTAAAGCTGCAGAACCGCTCCTGTATGAACCATAATGACGACTTTTAGCTTGTGAACAGTCTGCTACATAACTGATGACGGTAATTAGCCTGCATCCTACACAGGCAGTTATTTTGTGTGAGAAAAGTACAACACACACTAAATCACTTTAACTTGGCCTTCCTGTGACCCCCCCCCACCCCCCTCACCTCCTTCACCGCCCAATCACGAGTAAGTCTTTGATGACTGACAGAGGAGGGATACAAGAGGTGTCAGCTACTAGACCTAAAATTCATAGCTTCCAACACTAACAACTGGCTCGGTGATGCATCTTCTTTGTCATTTCAATTATAGATCCTTGTCTGATGGAGAACGGTGCTGTAAATTATGTGCGTTCACTGCTCTCCCTTTTGTCTTTTTTTTCCTCTCCGTGCGTTGTCTCTACACCTTCAACACCACCACCACCCCCATCCCCTCCACACACACCCGCCCGCCCGCCTGCCCTCCAATTCTGCAGCTTTAACAGCCTCCTCTTCTCATTCACTTGCTCATTCATTCTGGTGACTGGACGGACAAAAGCCATTTATAATTATCTGTGGCAAACAGCGCTGGGCTGGTGGAGAGAAACCAGGATATATACACACACACACACACACACGCAGTTTAACCCCGTCCAAGCCAATTTCACCTTTAACCCTCTCAGCTGACTCTCCTGGAAATCATTTCCACTCGTGGTCGTGTACGATAGCTAATCTACATTCAATTAGCGCTCATCATGTCAGGTTTAAAGAAGTGAGGAGCTACGAAGCAATTCATTTTTCACTTGGTTAAATGTGCCTTTACTGTGGCCCTCCCCTCCCCCGCCTCTCTAGGGACACTTCAAAATACATTTTCCTCGCTGCCCCCCTCCTTATAACAGACGAGCTGCCGCCAAAGTAAACTCCAGGTCAGCGGCTCAAAATTACACACGACAGCAGAGTCTGTTTGCAAGTTATTTGTTGAAAGTCTGCAGAAATGTCCGCGTCCTACCTGCAATCAAAAAATGATTCGTTTAAGAGAATTACTTCAGGTTAGTGGACCAAAGTCCACGGCTGCTGAGCGATGAACGAGAATACGAGTCTGCAGTCGTGCTAGTGGCTCTGTGAGGCTGCTCACTGTAAACAGATCCAGACAGAGAAAATAACTGGCCAGAGGGTGGTGTCAAAAATGAAAGGAATGAAAATAAAAACATTACTTTGTGTTCATGTATTACAGGCCTGCTCTGGCCCCGCCAAAGCTTCCCATCCGGCCTGCAGGGTGGCAGGAATGGCTAAGGCCCGTCCTCCTTAGTTACTGTTGCCAAACCTGCAGTTTACGGTGATAACGGTGTCAGATTTAACATCGACACTGGGAGTATTTATTGAAACACGAGGTCTGTGATTCCTTTAAGAAGTAAACAAAAGCAGCTTCTCATTTCTAGCTGATGACGGTGGATTTTATCAGCTAACGTGACGACTCTCACATGCAGATTTCATAAGTGTAACTGACTAATGTAGTTAAGCTAATGCTAGCTCCTAGCTCCTGATCTTTTAATGTTTCCATTTGACACGTTTTAAAACAAGAACCCTCTGAAAGCGTACATGTAGCTCATAGCTGTGTACATGATGTAACATTAATGCTAACAGACTGAGGCTAAAGCTAGCTTACATCTCAGCAAACATTGGTTCGATGGTGAAATACAGCAGGTATATCTACATGATAGATGACAGAGATACACTCATTAACGTGGGAATAGTAAGTGCCAGAATGCTGCATTATTTCAATGCTCTCCCTGAACTGAAATAATGCAGGGAGTGACGGAGCAGTGAGGAGCAGTGAGGAGCAGTGAGGAGCAGCCACAGTGATGAAGAGCTGAAGGCGACAGGTTCTTCTCAGTGAGGTAACAAACTCCTTTCACTGATTCATGCCGTGTGCAGCATCATATCAGATCGTGTTGCTATTGTCTGACTTCTTTAGAGAAAAAATGCCCCCAGAATTTTATGACCTTTAGTATTAAACTGCTCCTGCATATATCACCAGTAACTATAAAGCTGTTTTTTAAGCTGGTCCCAACAAGGTCTGTGTGGAAAAAATTCAGCCCTTTAATTTCATTGTTATTCAGTGTGTTTTATTTTCCATCTTATATTACGCACCCTATGTTCATATTTCTCTAATCTGATTTGTAGTCGTATTATTAAGTGGGTTGTTCTATGTATTCTCATCTCATTTTATCTTACTTTTACGAGAGGGTTTTATTTTTCATTTTATTTTATATCAACAATAGAATTATATTTCTGTCTTTATGTTTATGCTATAACAATTAATGCGCAGCACTTGGTGCATGTAATTTCTTTGCTGTAAAGCACTTTGGGCTGCATTTCTTGTACAAAAGATGCTATACAATTAAATATTATTATTATTATTATTATTGTTATAAGATAGTAACCACTAGTGTTTTATTCCATCAATTTTCTATCATGTTGACCTTCAATAATAATTAAATAATGCTGGATATATTAGAGGCTGATTTCAGTAGTTTTGGACCCATCATATTTAAAGTGAACAACTAAAAAATAAGTTTTCAGTATTTTCTAACAAGAATTATAATTCCTGGGAGTGTGTAGAAAACTTTGAAGCAGCGTCATGTTGGGAGAAAAATACACAGAAATGTAATTTGACAGTTGATTGAACAAATAACATTAAAAGTTCAAATGATTAAGAACATTTTAGAGTTTTTTTTTGTTGTTGCGTTGGTCAAACTCAGACTTAAGACCTCATTATGTCTAAAATCATGGCTATGACCCCGTTCAAAAGCTCAGTATTAGTCCAAGTCTCTCTGCAGTCATACGTGTGTGTTTAGACGGGGACCGTATCTTCAAATGTGAGCGCTCTGCAACCTTTCTATCCAATAACTATGACCTATGGGTTGGAGGC
>JAJHUR010113085.1:0-45326 GCA_027495735.1 Lutjanus campechanus | reverse complement strand
AGTTAAAATTGATCCACAGGCATTGAAAAAGCTTTTCTTTTTCTGCAAGATAAAACCCAACA
Source organism: Lutjanus campechanus (assembly GCA_027495735.1). Classification (NCBI taxonomy): domain Eukaryota; kingdom Metazoa; phylum Chordata; class Actinopteri; order Lutjaniformes; family Lutjanidae; genus Lutjanus; species Lutjanus campechanus. The sequence continues at coordinate 45,264 of JAJHUR010113085.1, read as the reverse complement.
AGGAGCATACAGTGAGCAAACTGATACAATGTTCTCAAAACTTACAATCAGAAACGAGAGAAAGCACAGAACATTGACCTTTATTTGTGTTCCTGTATAATCAGCAAACATTTACTTTACTAATTAGCTATTCTTTTTTTTAACATCTTTTCTGTCTTGATCTCTTACTGAAAAACTGTAAACTAGTGAAATAGGTTGGATCTGAAACTACTGTACCTATATGAGAATGTGTCTAAGTGTCTGTATAATGTCAGAAACAATTTACTTTACAAATAATGTCCTGTATTTACCTCTTTCCTCAGTGTGACCTGACCATAGCATAAATTACAGAATTTCATGTTATGACTGTGCGGTCTATGTGAGGAAAACTGAGGGAAAGTTGGACACATACCTAAGAAGAGACTGTAATCAGATCAACAACGGTGTGTTATGAATGATGAACCACAGAAAATTAACAATCTCTAGCTCACTGCAAGGGTTGCTAAGACAGCAAATTTCTATCAAATTAGTTCTCTCTGCAAAAACTTCTAGAGATTAGTCGAGCCTTAAAACAAGGCGCTTATTATGTTTCATGCATTTTTGGAACATTTGTGCAAAGGTTCAGTAATGTCTAGCAATGCATTTCACTTCCAGAATGTGTAATATCACAGTGTAACACGGCTGATTTTTCACCACCACTTCCTGTGAAACTGGAAAACCTCGAGGCATTTCTAAGAAACCTGTGGCTACGACCTGAAAGCAACCCCTGTAAATGATCACCCAAGCACATCAATGTAAATGGTACAGAAAGGCTTCTTTGAGCCACTAACCAGTATTGATCGACATGGTTTGACTCATGTCACACTGGACCATAAAATAGGACTCATACAGGGGTTTTTGACCCCTGAATTAACAAAGTTTGACTGTGCCCTGTTTCCATTATATAACAGTGAGTCTCTTTAAATATTACTGAAAGAATAAAGGTTTCTCATCTTCAGCAAAAGCTTAATGTAGACAGAAGATCACCATCTGTGCAAAAGGTTTACAGTATAAGTCCATGAAATTTTCCATTCTGTATTGAAAGGCTGTATGAGCTCTTCAGAATGAATGCTGCTCACCCGCATGGTACGAACTGATAGTTTCACAGTGGTGTTTTAAAGACTTTAAAGTTTCCCTCCATAAACTATATTTGGCTATACTTATTGACCGTAATGACAGACTCATATCAATAACTGGTATTTAAGATGGAATTTCTCACATCAGAGCAGCTCAGGCTTCCAGTTGTTTATAGAGACATTCTGAATTAAACATCATTAAAATGACTTCAGTATGAATTTCAATTACTTTTAGTCAGTTAAACTGGGGGTAAAACACTTTTTAACCATTAAAAGAGAGGTTTTAAAGGGATACGTAGCAAGGTTTGTTGTAGGCAACTGGACTTCATAGAGTTCTTGAAGACGTTTCGCCTCTCATCCAAGAGGCTTCTTCAGTCTTAAAGTTTAGAGCTTGGGGTAGATCAACCTGTCAATGGGAGGACATGTTTGAATATTTTGGTATTCGACTGAAATCTTGAGTGGAGATGGTACATTTTACTCAGTTTTCAGCTTTGATTCCATGATTTAACACTATTACACTGACAACAACTACAGCACTAGAGAGATCTCGAGGAGAGCAATCATGAAGGCTGCAAAATACTTTATAAATGTTAACAAAAATGAGTTAAAACACTAGATTTTAATGGATCTTATCAACTGGTTTGTAGTAAAGAAAAAATAAAGAGCTTTGACTTAAACCAAGTGTTTTAAACCAAGTTCAAGAACTCAAAACTCAAACTCAAGTAAAATCAATTTACAGATGTTTGTTATGTTTTTGATTTGTCTATGGATGTGGAAGAAGTACTCAGATCCTTCACTTCAGTAAAAACACCACTCTGATACAGCAATCTATATATATATATTATATTATAAACAAAAGTCCTAAAATTGAAAAGTTACCCACGTAAAAAGTACAGAAGTATAACCAGCAAAATGTACTGGACTTACAGAATCAAAACATCAAAGTCACATTCTGCAAAAGTGTTATAGAAAAGCGATAAACTGAATTTTATTAATGTATATTTTTTTCCATTATGAAATATCTGATAAGTAACAAGTAACTACAGCTGTCACATAAATGTAATGAAATAAAAAGGACAATATTTCTCCCAAATGCATAGTGTAGAAGTACAAAGTAGCAGAAATTGTAAATACTTCAGTACTTCAAAATTTACTTGAGTAAATATACTTAGATAATTTGCACTACTGCTTGTATAACCTTTTACATTTAGTCATTCTGGGGGTCAATAGACCAGTGGGTTTTTGCACTTTGTGAGGTTTACGTCATACTGAAACACAAGCCAAAATTTCAAGGGACACCTGTGTTCATATCTATGCAAAATAGTCTCTATAACTAAAGGAGGCAACAAGTACCAGCCAACCAGAGGCAGACTTCCCAGAGTGGGGGCGGGAAGAAATGTTCACCAGATATACAGTAAATCTACCATTTGGTGCTGAGCAGACAGTGTTCAATGGGATTTTAGCAATCTTTTTTTTCCCCAGTGAAAAGAGTCTGTTGCAGCTGAAAACGACATCATAAGGGCAGCGAGAGTGAACCAAACAGTAAAGCTGTGGCTTGGACAACTAAGCGATGAGGTGAAACTCACTATAAAGCTCTGTAAAGGTGAAGTGAGCTGCAGATTTGTGTGATAATTCTCTGCAGGTTCATCAGTATGAGAAACCTGTCTCAGATTGCACATTGTCATTGGAAACATTAATAAAAATTGATTGCAGCTGCTTTAAATCAATCATATAGACCTACTGTGTTTACATTTTAGTGACACTGATCACTGTCTTTTTATTCCTCTAGATACAAGAAGTGGACACCAATAATGCCAATAAAAGGCAAGATGACAAAAGCAAAAATGTGAAAAGTTAGTCCAGATTTTTCAAAGGAGTTAATTGGTCCAATCATACAAGCAGACAGGTTTTAAGCAAGTTCCATTCATCTCTATCACCCAATTATTTGGAGGCGAAAATTAAAAGGGTCTTTGTCATCTAAGTCATGGAATATATCATCGCTCATCTAAAAGGTTTTATTAGTTCTGGTGAAGAAAGTATGATGAAGCCTCACAGATGAGAGGAGAAATTAAATTTCTTACTACACAGCAAATTCATTTGCTTAAGGCTTTCTGGATTTTATGGTTGAGGATGGAAGAAGGGCATTATTAATGGGAATTTTTAGTGAAAATTAGCCATGCCCATCCCTCTCAGCAGCAAAGTCCGGTATGGTTTTGAGGCCCATAATCCCCAGCTGAAGCTTTCTCCGACTGATGACTGCAGCTTGGAAATGTTAATCAACCAACCAATACTCTGCTGAGCACTATATGGAAAGCACAGAAATACAGTGTCAGAAATGCCTGTGTGCAGTCTACGCTACTAGCACGGCGTCACAGGAGAGTTTATGTCTGTGTGTGACAAGAGGAGGGAATACTGAAGAGTCTCATGATAGCAATCTATCACACAGTCAACCAGCTCTGTGCTGTAGCATAATGCCACCTTGGTATTCCCTGCACATGTATACATGTGCACACACACACACACACACTACTGTAGAGTCAGCATGCAGCAGACTATGAGCCCACAAGGACGAGCACGTCTCATAAGAATCCCAAACAGCCTGTAACATTACCAGAGTGTATTTGGCCATCTGCAAAGCCTGTTGGTGAGAGTGTGCACGTGTGTGTGTCCAGGGCTGACTAATCTTGGCCGTCATCACAAATGCCCCCCTGGAATAATCTATCACACTCTTCTTTGTCCTTCCCCAGACACACACTACACACGTAAAACACACACACCACCGACTCCCAACTCCAATTCATCATCCTGAGTCAAGCGTTCAACTTGCCAAGTGTCCCCTTTGCCCCTCTGTGCCACTGTTGGTATTATTTTACTTCAGCAGCCTCACACCTGAGGCAGAGTGCCATCTGCATGCTTTGTACCACACACGCGCAAATGATACGGTACATGTATAATACATAACGGAAGCAAAGTGAGCTGTGATGAATGGGATTAACCTCCATTTAATGACTAAATGAAACACTTTCTCTTGTTTAAAAATGTATACGCCAGCGCAAACAGGAAATTATCTACTGAATATGTACCTAGCCAAATCTATTCAAATTAACTTGCAGAATACAAACATGCATTGGATACCCAGGCTTATATAAGTGAAAAAAAACATGCAGATATATCCTACATCTTTACATGTTCGCGTGTGGCCTCCCACTGCAGAAATCTTCATCCTGTCCTCCTTAGATGCACTAGGTTATTATTTTTTGTGTCTTCCATGATGTCAACATTGTATGAAAATGCAGTAGGGATGTGGACATGTGGCAATAAATGGGCATGTGCATCATTAGTCAAATAAACAATTAAATATTGCTACCCTCAGTAGTAGGCACCAGACATACTAGTTGGTTAAACTAATTATTAATATTTTACTCATCTATAATGCCAGTTAACAGCTGCCTCTAAGGTGTTTTGCAGCTGTATGCTACTGGCCAGGGCTGCAGCAACAACAGCGGGCAGCACCCCTCTCTCCATGCTAATGGCCAGATGTTGTAATCCAGTGGGTTAGCGGAAAGATAACATCATGCTTTTTAACCACAATATTTGATTTATCCTGGTCTGAACTTATCGTCAGATTCAGATGTAGAGGCAGAAACTACAATAGTATTAAGGCTGGTAAAACCTAACCCTGTGCACGTTGGACGAGTAAAGGGGAAAACACCAGAGCAAGAAATAACTCATCCATGACAGGCTTTACACAAATACACTTGCAGTCACACAATGTACAATAGATTAGAGTCTCCACTCCATCTGAGTTGAAAGTCAGGGACAGCAAACCCATATGAACACAAAGTCTTTGCAAACAAGACTTTGGCTGGGAAGTGAACTTGAGACCTAGTTACTCTGAGGTGACAGTGCCATCTGATGAGTCACAATCATGACTCCCAAAACAAACACCTCATCAATATACTCTAATCCTTCCAATCTAATTTACTTGGAGCCTGTCAAGAGAGACAGCCAGGCTCAGTTCTCATTCTTCATTCCTAAGTATGTTAAGATTACAGCAGAAGTCGAGGCAAATATTTTCAGTATGTCAAGTATGTTAAGACTGTGGACAGGCTTTGCTTTCCCATATATATTTTAAGACTTTGGTCATTAGATAATCTAAGAGAGCAAAGCAGCAGTGGGCTTACATTTGAGGGATAGAGCATAATGGCTTTTCTAAAAAGCTTTAAATCTAATAGAATATAACTAAAAGGCCAAGGAGATAAGGCAATTACTGTCTGGCGAGCCTCCTAAGACCTCAAAATTCCATGAAGTCACATTTGTCCTTTGGCGACTGGAACGCGTGTCCTCTGCCGGGATTTGCAGCCCATCACATTGTTATGTAACTATCTTTGGGGACGGTTCCTTCCAGCACAGTTTACAAACACACTTGCATGACTGAGACATGAACTGGGAAAGAAGAACTCGCCGTTCTGTGTCCCTCTCTTGAAGACAGATGAGGAGCACTTGACAATTGCCAGAGTATGACGGTGTCATTACAGTCTCCAGCACTTCCTGCCAGAGGAGGTCAGGTTGGTGATAGTTTCTGGAGTAGTCAGCCAAAGACAAAGACTTTATGTTCAGAAGTAAAACGGATGGCAAAGATTTTGTCACACTGTAAAAACTTTCCTCTGCTTATAGAGAGGTGACCTTACACTCTAAAAGCAGCCACCTGTTAACAGATTTTTTTTTTTGTGGACCTTTTTAAGCAGATAAAATACATTTTGCTGAGCCTGTCACTAGCAATACATTGCTCTGCTTCTGTGTTGGTACTCCTCTTTGCTTCTCCAAAGTGGGGATGTGTTGACCACTATTAAATTATAAAAATATTCCTTTAAATGGTGATGTTATTGGGCTCATATATCTGACTTCTGCACTTCTGAACTTACTTGTTTTACACTTCACATACTGCAAAAACAACAAACAATTGCTGCAAATATGAAGCAAACCCCTCGAAATGTGGTGTTATCCTAAATTGATATTACTGATTATCTATAAAGAATATAAATTACACATATCTGCATGTTTTATGACTTTTCCAGATGTGCCAAACCACAAAAATCCCCATCAAATCTAATTTCATTGCCTATTAAATCTAGGATGCTGTCCAACACAATTCCCTACACTAAGATTAGATCATTTTAAGTTGCTAAATGTTTAGGGCTTTCAGGAGCTCATACCACTCGTTGGTGTTTCATAACAAAAGTAAAAGAGTTTCTTCCTACATTTTTGGAACAGTTCAAATGCAGATGGATTTCTCCATAAGCACGAATAAACTGTCACTTGCACTGCACATAACTTAAAAGATAATTACCTAGTGACAATGGATCTGGCACGTAACTAATAATTGCTTGACTGAATTCACATACCAGATGCATAAATCGCATAAAGCTATTAAAGTAATCTTAAGAAGCAGGACTGTGGTTACTTATTAGTCATGTGGATCCTATTTTCTCTAATTTCAATAGTGTATAATGATGAGATGAGCAGTCACACATCCAGTATTTAATCGTACTTTACCCAAGAGGAATCGAGTTATCATTGAACACTCCCAACAAGACTGTGTCATCGTCAGTGCTACATGTGTCATTAGCTTAATGAGGCAGTCATTAGTGATGATGGATTGCCAGTTTTGTAGCTTTTGGGGATGAAACTCCTCATTCACAACAGACGAGACTAATTTCTTCCCTTTTCGTCATCTTTTCACATATGCACACACGTTGCTTTTTCATCCCCTCCTCCTGTTTTCCCATCTTCCACATGTTGCTACAGGCCGGATATAAAGTAGAAACAATGACTGAAGTGTGCATTCGATGCTTGAAATTCATACATTGTTGGCAGGATATACGTGAAACACTCACAACATGGATACCACATCCATGTTGATGGTGTGCAAGAGAATTCATAAGTGACTTGTTGAGTGAAAAAGAAAATGGTCTTGACGGGCCTTAATTACTGGTTGACATTTCCAGCTTACTGCCCTCAAACAGGCCATTGTGTTCAGTTCACCCCCAAAAACAATAGTACATATTCTTCCTCTTTCCTGTAGTGCTATTTATCCATCTAGATCGTTTTGGTGGGAGTTGGAGAGTTTCTGAGATACAAGCTGTAGAGATGTCTGCCTTCTCTCGACTATAATGAGACTAGATGGCACTCAGCTTGTGGTGCTCATTTGAAAAACTCAACAGCAATGTCTCTGTTCAGAAATCATGACCCAGTTACACAAGATAATCCACAGACCTTGTTGTGAGCAGTTTCATGCAGGAACTGCTTTCTTTCTACAGTAGAATCTACCAGAACTATTTTCTTTTTAATAGAAACAAAATAGCTACATGGAAGTGCTCACAACAAGGTCTGTGGACTATCTTGACTAACTGGCTCATGATTTCTTGAAGGAGACATTGCTCTTGAGTTTTTCAAATGTAGTTTTTGGCACGTCTAACACCAGCACGGTGCCAACTAGTTCCATTATACTGAAGAGAAAGCAGATACCACTACAACCCATAACTCCTGGATGGATAAACAGCACTACAGGCTAGAGGAAAAATATGTATTTTTGAATGTGGGGGTGAACTGTTCCTTTAAACTCCTATTTATTCTTTATACTCCCCCGCTCCCCCTTCTTTCTCACCTTCCTCTTTCCCCCAGCACTCCTCATTACACTGATGAGGGTAACTGGCGCCGGCAGCCAAGCCAAGCAACTATCTCCACACCTCATGCCAGCTCCTCAATGCAAATATGCTCCATTTTCCTATGGTAACAATAATCAGTCACAAGGCTGAGAAACTGAAAAATGCTCCGGTGATAGAACAATTTGTTGCATGTGTTTGGTTAGACAATATAATTTGCATGATGTACTGCCCACTATGAATGTGTTTACAGAAACAGGATGTAAGTGAAGTAGAAATAAAGCCATGAAATGCAAAAATTAATGACGGTGACAGAATGAGAGTGCTTAAAAAATGAAGAAAACAATACACAAACGTACAGTCTGCATACATTTGCACTAACAATGAGGAGTTAATGGATGTCTTTATACTTATCATCAAATGTAATGCTGCCTAAGGAGCTACATTGTACATATACTGTACATGACCCTATTCCTAGTCTTTGCCAAAGCATAGCTCTGTTAGCCTATGGAGAAAAAAAAAGTCATGCTTGTGCATGCATGTTGAAAATAGGTTAACAGCCCTGCACAGAAACACTGAGGGATGCTCCTGCTTGTGCAATCATAGTAGCACTTGTCATGTAAAATCACAATTATGCAGCCACACATTGTCATATCGCACGTCAGGACTTCAAAAACCACATTAAATCCATTCCTTTTGTCTCATAATGTTGTAATGAAGGGCTGTTAGATTTGAGCATTGATTAAAAACGCCCCCACTCATAATTTTCTTCATCTGACAGACTGGTAAAAGCTATTTGGAAATGTAGTTACTCTGGCGGACATGAACTACATTTAAATAATTCCCATCTTGTTCTTACTCACACAAGCCCCAAGACATTAAACACGCTGTCTGAGACTTTTAAAACACAAATCACCAAATGAATTAAAGGAAAAAAAAGTCAGTGGGATTTACTAAAGAGTGCTGGCACACACTGACCATGAAATTTTAATTTGGGCTTGGTCTGAAATCTGCATTGAATTTCTTCTTTCTTTTTCTTTAATTGTTCTGATGCACAATGACTTTGAATCCTAATTTGCTGTAAAATTTAAATATGTGCATGACATCATTCTAAGCATATAAACAAACCAGAAGAAACTAAATCACATGCTCCAAATTTGTCTCATATTGATAATTTCAGCATGATCTGGCTTTTTTCCAACATTAGTAGCTATAAACAATATACCTGTAGTCATAGAATAAATTTGTATTAAAAAAAATAAAACCCATATCACAAATACAGGCTTTTATTCAAGAATACATGACATATTCTATTAGGTCTCCCTTGCCTTCCACACATGGAACCAGCCATGTATAAAATGTTCTCTGAGAGACCCAGAAAGGCGGAAAGGCAAACATTAACTCTGACTGTGCTGCGTTTCTGAAAATAGCCTTTCTAATTAGTTAGCTACAGTCACTGCATTTGTTTCAGCACAGTTTGTATCAGCACACTGCAGTTTACACAGCCATCATCATGCAAAACCAATCATACTGATTATTCTCTGAAATCTAGGCCACTTATAATCAGCAGTCGCACAAACTAAGATTAGATGATTATAATAACCATATTACTGATGGTTGCAATAACCAATCTATCTTGATGATGGGTAAATAAATAATATAAAAAGACTACCCCATCAAATCTCTAACTTGATAGGTCAATCCATCATTTTTTGGCTTTGAGAGAGCCAGATTCCCTCTGCCAGTTCCTTAGTCCTCTCTGACAGCTTCCACTCTGCCCGGTAGCGTAAATCTTCCCCCTCATCGCCTGAATCTACCAGCTCAATCCTCAGGAACATTTCTTTCTCCAAGATCAGTGATGCTAACAGTGAGTCTGGAGTTTGTCTGGCTCTCAGCGTTCTGGGGGAGGACCGAGAAATCCCACGACGAGGGGGTGGAACGCTTTTAACCCCTCTGCTTTTGACTTCCTCTTCCTCATGCTTCACCAGTGTCACTTCTCTGTCATCTAAAGTGGACGAACTGCTTGAAGAGCTCTCATTGGTTGATCCAGAGCTGATGGATGACTGTGTGTCCTCCGATTGGTTGAAGTCCACTTGGAAGGCTAGTTTCTTGTTACTTTGTCTGTTGATGGACAGACAAGGAGGCCATCGGAGTGAGAGACACCTCGTCACTGCCAGCCATAATGCTTGAGGCCTGAACAAGCCTGACCTTGAAGGCTGATTTGTGTCACAATAAGTGTCCTGCTTCTCTAATCGGACGCATTCTGCTGCCAGTTCTGCCTCCACCAGCTCTGTGACGGGAACTCCATTAGAGTGCTTCGGCGACAGTTCTCCTTCTTCCTCTTCTCTGTCCTCACTGTTTGCTTGCAGCTGATTATCTTCTCCGAAACTAAAAGAGCTGCTGAACCTCTGGCTCCTCTTCATCGCACGCTCTGCCTCCGCATCCGATTCGGACGATGAATCTTCCGATGATGAGTCTTCATCTGATGAGCATCCATGTGGTGACGACTGGTCTTCTGAATCCTTTGACCGTGGCCGTTGATTCTCTTCGGACTCAGAGGAGCTGCTCGCCCTCTGGCCTTTCCTCATACTTGGGCAAACAATCCCCTCCGTTTGCCTAATCTGTCGGCTGCCTGGTGCTGCTCCTCTTTCAGCTTAGAGTGAGAAGAGTAAAGGAATGTAAACAACAACAGCCGCAGCAGCTCTGCTAGCATGGCACTTTCTGACATAATCTCTGCTTCAAGAGGCACAGCTTTGGTTACGGAGATGGGCAGTGATGACGCCGTGATGTCATGTGCCCACACACAGACACACACACACACACACACACACACAAACCCCTGCATGGCTATGTGTTCACGCTCCAGTCGAGTGAGCGGTGACTTGCCTCAGAGGGAAGTGATGTCACATTGCATGATGTCATACCTAGCCGCGAACCAGGAGTCTGCAAATTGTCTGTTTATGTGAGAGCACAGATGGCAAAAAAAGATGCCCTACCCCAAAAGATTGACCTAGATGTGCAAAAAGGGAGTCTAAATAGATGAATGTTGTTTTTTTTGTTTTTCCCGTATTTATCCTACTCTACTTATTCTTACAGTTATTATTGCATTAATATTCAATCCCACATTACATATTTTTTATTTTCCTAAAAAAGTCTGTTTGTTTATAAGTATAATTGTGCGCAGGAAATGTTAAATTTGTAAACTGTATGTGAGCATAAACAAACAGCAGGGTGTCTATCGTCTGCACCAACAGTGACACAGAGGATAGTATAGCAAATAAATTATTGCAAAATAGACCTAATATAGCAACAACTGAAACTGTTATTCACAGATGTTTTTCAGTGCATCACAGAAAATTGTTGATTAACATTTTTCTCTGTTAGTACTTTTGCATGCATGTCTGTTGTTCTATTTTAGAGCAGTGGTTCTCAATCAGGGGTCGTGAACCAAAAAGGGGTTGCAAGATCATTTCTGGGGCTCACCAGGTGGGTGTGGAGAATGAAATAAAATACTGTGGCAAGCAGGATGACATACAACAAACAGGACAAGCACTTAAAGGTAGAATCAGTAGGGTTTTTCCGAATTGTTGGCAACAAAAAGTTTTATAGTTGTGTCTCATTCCCAGGACATATTAAACCAACACTTTGGGTTGATGAAGTGTCCTGAGCACAGCAAAACAATGAGAAACACAAGCAGAGGATAGAGCAGGGTGCAGATACAGACATCACCACACATTTCTAGTGGGTCATAAGAGATGACTGAAAGGGATTATGTTACTGAGTCTGTACATTCTTTTCTTTGGGAAAATGTTGCATATTATGCCTTTAAATATATGCAAAATACAGCTCTCAAGAAACATAACAGCCATTTCGCATATGGTTAAAACTATAAACCAGCATAAAATGACAATTGCCAACAGAAACTGCCTACCAAAAAGCAAAAAGTAACAGCTGCAAACTACTCAACCCAGCAAGCATGATGGGAAATGAGATTATATTTTATGCAAGAGAATGTTTTTTATATCATATTGCCTGTACCAGTGATATAATGCAAGTTTGGTAGCTTCCATGTGATCTACAGGAATTCCTGAACAGTCTTAGGCAGATGGGAGGGTCACGATCACCAATCTGGTTTTTCTGGGGGTCGTGATTTGAAAAGGTTGAGAACCCCTGTTTTAGAGGACTGTGAGACAGAGTTAGAAAGAAAAACAGACGCCCACCAGCTCTGTAGCTGCAGGTGCTCTATGTCCAGTCATAGAGCACATGAGTATACGTGTGCGTGCGTGTTGCCTACTCAGTAAGTACCTCCGGCCCCACGTCGACAGTGGACATTAGGTCACTCACTATCTTCCCGGCTTTTCCATTTATGGTTATGAGCGCTGCTCAGACCGCACGTCTGTCTGTTCATCCATTGAACACCTTCTTGCATCACCTTGGGGCAAAAGGACACTAGCCGCTGCCGACTCCACGCTGGCTGACCATATCACACACACATAGTTGCAGCTGATAAAATCTGTTGAGTCAACTTGTGTGCATAGGGGGCTGCGAATCACTGGAATGATCCCAACTCAGTAGCAGATGTGAGAATATCTTCCCTGACAGTTACATTTCACACGCCGACATTAGGAAATGTTTGCCATGCATTTTCTCTCATCTTTCACAGTAAACATGGTGTGGCCTAGTAATGTGCAACCACTCTTTGAACCAGTTCAGTGATAAACATGACACACCTTGCTTTGTGGGAATTGGGCCACAGTAAAGCAGCTCACTGGAAAACAAATCATGAAGCACAGCTAGTTCAAAATCAAATCACGGATGTTTTTGAGATTTGGATGTGATACATGAATGAATGCAGGATCCTCTATGGACCAATCAAAATAACTTAAACTCTAAATCAATGTTTCGAGCTTCCAGTTTAGCCAGCAGATATCCTGACAATTGATAATGGATATCCACACCAAGACTACCTCTTCCATGTGCCAGTCATTGTTTACAGATTAGCCACTTCAGATGTGAGAAGGGAGTTAGACGCTAATCTCTATAAACAGTTAATGGCAGATAAATGCAAATTAATTTTAAATAAAGATAATAAAAAGCTAAATCATCAGACAATATCAGATGGGTTCCATTTCAGTCTATGCATTCCAAGTCTTTTTCTCTGTTTACCGGTTTGCAACCAATGCCCACTCAAATGTTATTTTTCAATACAACTCAATACAACACTACAAACAGAATCAAAAACACTTCTAATACCAAATCTTGTCCCTTGCCTGCAGATTCTGCATTCGTATGCAGATATCTGTTTAGATACGCTGTCTGTAAATGACTTTAAATCAAAGTGCATCAGTCACTTTTTATAGCTCTTATCAGCTTTTTCTTCTTGACTGATTGAAAAAAACACCCAGATAAGGAGACACCCAATCAAATGCACGCACAACGCATCTTCACACATGCAGTATTCAAATCTCATCTCACACTCATTTCGAAGTAACTGCTTCAATACAATAGCTGAAGTGAGGTGATTATGTTTAGGAGCTCCTTCTGGGTCCTGTTCTATCTGAGTCCCTGATAATACGTCAGGAATGCAGTGGTGGGAAAGCACAAAAATATGGAGAGACACACTGCTGCTTCTACTCTAAAATGTCCCCTGGCAGGCTAACACAGGGCTTGGCTGAACATCATGCCTCCCTTGTGTAAGTATGAGTGTGTGTGGCTGCAGATTTTTCTGCAGTGTCGTCTGGCCTAAGCTGTCTCCCACTGTGGAAATTACAACACTTTGTTGCTGAATAATATACCCCAAAAGAGTGTTTTGGAAGAGATGAGGCTGAATGAACACTAAATTATTAAATGGCTCTCTATAAGTCAGCTTCAACTTTCTATGACCAAACAACACGGTATTTCAGTAGCCTCAGTGAAAGATTTTAAAGTGTGTGGTGGTGGCTGTATCTGCAGAGACCCTAACCTCTGCCTGTATTTCACATGATTTTGCTGTGCACAGGATGTTTTACCAACCAAAAACCTCAGTATTAGGGCTGCACAATTAATCGCAATATTATCGAAATTGCAAAATGACCATGTGCAATATCCAAATCGCAGAGCCAAATTGCAACTTTTTGAAAAAGAAAAAATATATGAGAAAACAGCATTATAGTGAAGTTCAGTGATGCTGCAGAGATGACCTGGTCTAAAAATCTTGTTCTCCAGATATAAGCAAAAATTTGTTTGATACAGAACCCAGACAGATCACAACAAATGTCACATAATCATGATTTTAAAAGATTTTTCTTTTTCATTGAAAATAAAAATTGTCATATTGCAATTTCAGTCAAAATAATCACAATATGACTTTTTTTTACCATATCATGCAGCCCTACTCAGTATTTGACATCCCGAGAATTAGACACAACAATGAACTAACTTTCTGGTGCATTTACAAGCAGCTTGGACAAATCCTGTGGATTCTACCTTTAAAGTCCACATGAAGACCTTGTCACAGTTGCCAATAGCACAAAATGAGTGTTAACACAATGCCCCCAGAGCCATGCAGACAGCTACAGACAGCTGACCATTAACCTGGCTGATTCTTCACGGATTGGGAGCTCCCAATGAACATGGCAAGACCAAACACTGTCTCAGAGACCGATGAGGGTTTGAGGGGAGGAAATACGGTACAAAGGTGGTTTGGTTGTTGGATTTGCATGGCTAACCAAGCTTATGTCAGTTAGTGGTTAGCTACTTTAGCAACAAGTAAAGCTATCCAGTCCAGATGTGTTCACTGGGAGGCTGCAGAGCTTGGTTCCATTGTCCGCTACAGACCACGGAAGGCTAACCAGAAAGCATTTTCTCCATATAATATGATCAATTTTACCCAAATAAGTGAATAAAGTTATTAAGTTGTGTTTTTGTACAGCAACATTGATCAGTGAGGCCTGGCCCCCAGCCCAATTTATGCTCCATATAGCTGACGTTAGCTGATGAAGCAATTCACTGTAAAACGCCTGCTGTCATAGATACTGCTTCCCCCAAAGTGAATAAATTCTAGCCAGCAGGCCTGTAACTACGGTATTTTGGGAAAACAAAACAAGGCTTGAGGTGTCAAACATCTTGAAATACACACTGACATAACACAGCCTTCTGTTGCTGGCTACATGCTGCTCCGCTTAAAGTTGAAGATTAACAGGTGGATGTCATAACATTATTGGTTAACACTGGTTAGTTTTAACTTACAACACATGTAATTTTTTAAATATATAGTTTGACAGAAAGATTTTCCATGATTTTGATGTAGAAATACAAAGAAAGTGATTTTATGTAGAGCAGCAATGGCTAGTCAATTAAATGTCAACTATTAAACTAATTGCAGATTATTTTGATAATCGATTAATTGTTTATAGTCATTTTAAGGTAAAAAAAAAAGAAAAAAAAAAGAAATTCAATTATTTCAGCTTTTTAAATGTAAATATTTTCTGCTTCCTTTAATCCTACATTTTTAAAGTGAATCGAGTATCGTTTGGTTGTGGCCAAAACAATATATTTGAGGATGTCAGCTTGGGCTTTGGGACACTCTGATCAACATTTTTCGCTATTTTCTGATACTTTATGGACCAAACAACTAATAATCGAGAAAATAAAAAGATTGGTCCATAATTAAAATTTTTGTTAGTTGCAGCCTTATTTTTTTCTTTGTTCGTTTTTTAAAATTATATGTGTGTGTGTATTTATATATATATAGTTAAATAGGTGCAACATATGACAACATCTTGTTCTAAAATGAGTCTGGACGCCAGACAACTTCCATCACAGCATTCTCATCATTTATGATTTGATTACACTTTATATAAGCACTGATGACAAGGAAGTCTCCTTTATATGGGCCCTTTGTTCCTCACCTTGATAAGGTGTAGCTTTAATTAAAAATCTGCACCCTGTCATTTTAGCAAACGTGCCTCCGGTTCAAGGACTAAAATCAGTAAGTCGCTCCAAGTGTTACACAAGCAGGAACACAATGAAAAGGGTGGAACTGAGTTGAGAAACAAAAAGGGGGACGCCATCATGAAAAATTCATAAATTTGGGACAGTAGCTGCAGATTAGCAAGGCGGAATGTTTTCACGTTATCACAGCTATTTCTGGCTGCATTCCCATACATTATTCACGCAAACCGAGTGGAGAACCGTATACAAGCCATTAAACTCACCCCGAGGCCTGCTGAAGTTCGCTGAAATGTCTAATTCATTAGGAGCAGGTGAGTTGAAAGAAGCACTTCAGGTCCCTGCAACAGGCGAGCCAGATGAGGGCGCAGTGGACTCCTCACACTTCCAGGCACGGGAGGTGAGCTCCGGCCAGAACAGCGTGCCGATGTAACGCGACTTCTGATTAGTTAGAATGTTGCAGCGATTCTGTCACGCTTGCTGTGATTGGACGGCTATAAGTGGGCGGTGCTGTGCATGGCATTTCATTGATATAGCCTACAGCTGGTGGCTTCAGATCCGCCACACGGAGAGTGGAAGGGCTGAGAAAGTGACGAAGGCTTGATGTAGGGGTTTTCAAGAGGGCTCGAGAATTGTTTTATTATTTTTAAATTAAAGGGTGGCACACCAAAGATTTACACAAGACAGAAGCCAAAATGCTCTGCCACGTTACTCGTCCGGACTCGGTGGTGATGGAAGTGGAAGTTGATGCGAAGGCGAACGGAGAAGACTGTCTGAATAAGGTAGGCTGTGGTGGAATACACATCACATTTTGTTATTCATTTTACCCTTTTTAAAAACGTATTTAAATCAGTGACAACGTCCGACAGGGTGGCAGTGTCCTTGTTGTCATACGAAACTTTTAAATTTCAGATTTTTCTAAACTTAAAACGGCTCGTCGCTTTTGTATCACTGGTATATTTTGATAAATCAGATTGAGGAATTGAATACAGTACTTAACATGAGGTGTATGTGCTGCTTGATACAACATTTACTGCGAACGTATTCTGTAAACAACAACAACAAAACTATCGCTACATCTGCTTTGTTGTTGTACACAGGGACAGCGGAGACAAAGTGTTCCGAAACGTGCAGGAAAAAAATAATACAAATGTATGAACGAAACCTTAAAATGCCGACTAATGGTCGAAACGTTTTAGGTTAACTACAAAGAGGAAAGTATAACTGCTGGCTGTCGCCTCTCTACCTGCATGGCTTAGTCAGAGGCAGATGGCTTTGTGAAGGTTACTAGAGTTCATTCTTCTGCCTTTGCAAGCGCTCTGCGTTCTCACTCCAGTCAAACTGAAACTTCACTGAAACATACGTAAAAAACTGTCAGGAACTCTTTTATCTTATCAATTAATGTCACGACATGGTGATGCTGGACCTTAATACAAACAAACAAACAACGGCCCATTTCGTCATATCAGAGACATAAAAGTGAAAACTCAAACTTCAATCAGAACTAAAGTTGTTTAGATTCCCTCCAAAGTGCACAGGAACAGGAAAGCACGCGAACTCTTCCTTTCATCTGTCGCCTCGAGATGTTTTTGTTTTCTTCCTGCAATAAAATGTAGCTATTTCACATGCAGGGCATATTCCCAACTTGCCGTGGGTATGATGAATGAGTTTTATCTCAGCCTCCCTCTGGGCTCCCTGCAAACGTCCACCAGCATTTATGTAAGAACCTCATGGCCGCCGCCGCTGAGGGGGCGTGGGATTATGGGTTTGATGAGCCCCTTTCACCCCGGGAGAGCCTCCAAGTTCACTACTTCCACCCTATCGTGAGCTTTAGAATATTGATGGGTTTTTATCTGTGTGAGAGTAGCAGCACTGAGGGAGCAGAAATCCTAATGAGTAAAGTGATAAAAGCACTCGTATTTTCTCTAGCTTTGTGCAAATCTTGTGAAACTTTATTGATTCCCGTTGGGTGAATTCTGTTGCTCCTGCAGGAGCCCCAAACCGATATGGATTGTCTCAATAAAGGACATTTTAGCCTACTGTCACAAGTAGAGCTGCAACGATTAGTCTATTATTTGATGGAAAGAACATTAGTTGTCAGCTATTTTGATAATTGATTAATTGTTTCAGTCATTTTTGAAGCAAAAATGCCAAACATTTTCTGTGTCCAGCTTCTTGACATTTATAATAGTAAATGAAGAATATTGAGCTTTTGGACTATGGGTTGGTCAAAAAAAAAAATTGGAGATTAATCATCAAAATAAATAGCAGATGAATCAATAATGGAGATAATAGTTAGCAGCAGTCCTTGTCACAACCCCCGCTGTGCTGGACTGATTGGCTGAGTCAAACTGAGTCAAGCCAGGCCAGCTCTATGTATGGAAAAGGGCCAAAGGTGATAGGTGCCCCCTCTGTCTGTGTCCTGCTATAAAACTTTTTATAGAAGCTTCCTTTGTCTAAATGATTTGCTACGTCCCCTACCCTTAATACTCTCTCCCAAATAGATAGTTATAGGATCCTGTTTGAGTTTCTTTGTCCAAAGTCCACTTTTGTGAACCATTTTTCTTTCATCTCCCTCCAGGTTTGCAGAAAGTTGGGTATAATTGAAGTGGACTACTTTGGGCTGCAGTTCACGGGCAGCAAAGGAGAGAACCTGTGGCTGAATCTGAGGAATCGCATATGCCAGCAGATGGATAATGTGGCGCCCTGTCGACTGAGGCTGCGCGTCAAGTTCTTTGTGGAGCCCCACCTGATTCTGCAGGAACAGACAAGGTATTTTTACCAACTAGCCTTCTGCATAGACCAGTGTTGTCTAAAATGCAGATTGATCAATACAGTCTTGACTATTAATATTTGAAATGCTTCTGTGACAGTTTTGGTCATGGATGAGTTGGCTTATCAGAAAACGATAACCAGTGACTCACAGCCACACTGGTACTGGGGTTTCCACAATGCTCATTATTTATTCATGGAAGCTACACATCAATCTTACTCAGCCAGCTGTCCATATCTTATCATACATGATCAAAATAGAAGCCACATGTAACTAAAATGTTACACGTGTTGAGAGGCAAAAGTAAATAGATCAGCAACACACGACCTGTCCACAGCATGAGCGCTGCTCAACTAGAAAAACATGCTGCCATCTGATGATGCTGCTTCTCTTGTATCCAGGCAACACAGTATGTCATAAAGGTACATTTTACAGTATCAACTTATACAATTGCAATTCTAATTTTCCACACTATCAGTACAACGGCACCGGCTGCGCTTTCTCGCTCTCTGACAAGTTGACAGACAAAATGCTGCAGTGCCCACAACACTGCCCCTTTTGACTGTTCAGAGGTAAATTAACTTAGACGATGACAGTACTTTTACCTTTACTTAAATTCTCAGATTAGTTTATTAGATTATTTACTGATGTTTAAAGAGAAAGAAACAAATGTTTCTAAACAGGTTAGATTTCTTGTTGTCATGTTATAGGCTTGTTATATTTATCTTTTAATAAAAGTCTAAAAATTTTATGCCCTCAAATGTTGCGTCAATTTCCCCCATGGTATTGAATATCAATATTTTTCAAGGTATTGTACCGAAATTAGAAAGTCCAGTATTGTGTCAACACTAGCACAGACGCTGCAAATCTGCCACATTAAATCCACCACATTTGTTTATGGGCATATGAACATGTATGATACTATATAACCGCTTCTTTTATGACGCATTCTCTACTGCAGATCAACTTGTCACCTACTCTGAAAACATTCACAGAAAGTAAAACTGCTTATCATTAAAATATAGTTTTATTTCTTTATGACATGCGATGATGAGCACATGGCAGGAAAAACCAAGAGTTACTAAATTCTCTTCGCATGATCTTATCTCTTTGTTTCCAATACAGTGAAATGCCCTGTAGTAACCTCTTCCCTGGGTGCTTCTGGGGTTATTATAGGTCATTCTGACAGAGGACCAGGCAGGAAATGTGATCTAGCAGCTCTGGGGCTGTGTGTTTCTGTGCCTGCCCCCAGGGACCCTCTGTGTGACAGCCTGGACCTCTGTCACTGCCCCCATTCAACTCAAAATAACTTTTGTTGTGCTGTTTTTTGTTTCAATTGTTTGTGGCCATTTTTGTCTGAACAAAAGCACAGCCCTCTGTTTGACATTTCTGCAGATGCTGTTTGGAAACTGTGCGTCAGGTCAGTGTAGGGTGTTTTCCTCATGGTTTTGTTGTTTTCACAGGAATAAGTCAATATGAGTCACTGTAGCAGCTGGTATTCAATGATTTTTGAAAGCACAGGGAAAGAAATTTTGTGCGCACTTGTGAGATTTTTAATCACATGTACCCAAAAAGTGATGTTTTCCCTTTAGAAACTCGGTAACCAGCAAAAACTAGCTGCAGCAAAAACTGGAGTCGCATCTCCCCCTACTATCCATCCTCCCTGCCAGACTGGACCAAAAAACACAAGTCAGAACAAAGTAACAAGCCTTGACAAGTCTAAATCCTGACTCAGTATTCCCCAGCCCCAGTAACGTTTGAAGTTATAAATAGCAAGTACATTCGCAGCCTTCGGAACCTGTCCAAAAAGTTATTTTACACACAGTGTCTGTCTGGCGTGATACTGTGGATGTTAGATTCACCCTCCAGGCGGTGCCGCGAGTGTTTGATACTGCAGGGTTGGAACTGTAGATGTGCAGGGAGGACAGACTTGAGGGGAAATTTGTTTGGTGTCTTTTCAAGCTCCGCCACGCTGCTCTTGCCCTCACACACACAGCACGCCACTAGAGCTGTTCATTAAACTGACATGTATCTGCTTTGGCCAGGGTCTCGCATTCCAGTTCACTTTCAGTTGCTCTCCCAGTCCACCCACAGCCCCACTTACAGCTGCTTCTCGCTCCTTCTTCCCTCCCATCAAATATAAAGACATCAACTTTGCTCTCTTGCCATGTTTTTAATCACTGTCAGAGAGAGAAACTGTCCCTCCTCACACTTCCTCTTGCCCTTCACACCCGCCACCCTGGCCCATATTTGGCAAACCTTTTGAAGAAGAAAGTGAAAGGCAGCAGCAGCGGGTAGGGGGAGAGTGTGTGTGTGTGTGTGGAGGACACTTGGCTGCCTGCGCTCTGACCTCCACCAGATTAGCAGGGGTTATCAACAGATGGCTGACGTCGGGTGGGGGTCGTGGGGTTGTGAAAAAAGGTGAGATAAAGATGTGAGATGGCAGGCAAGGGGATGCGGGGTTGCTGCTAATAAATACTCACACATGGCACACACCAATAACATGCTGTCAAGTTATGTGTTAGATATTTTGCACAGCCTTCATGCCATCCAGCTGCTCAGATGCGATATCATTTAAGTGGTAGAGGAGCAAACGCTGGCATCCGGTTTAGGGATGAGAGCGAGATGTTGACGCTACACAGCAGTGGCATTTTGGGGACCAACACACAGCACTGGGAAACTGCTATACATTTACAACACTGTAAAACTGAATACTCAAATTAATTGTAACAAGCAGTGAAAACTTAACATATCAATTAGGATTGTGTGCTTGCCTTGGGCAATTAAAATGCCATGTTGGACGAGTAAATCTAGCAGCTCACTTACCTGACTGGGCTCGTGATTAAGAATTAAACCACAATTGATTAATCGTTTAAGTAATTTTTCATCTGAAAATGTCAGAAAATGCTGTTTTCGGCCTCTCACATTTAATAAACATTGCAGCCTGAGATTAAACATGACAATTAACTTTAATCTTTGATGTCATTTATAACTTTTAATAAATAAAACTGTTTCTTTTTCGGGGCAAGTAAAAATTTACTTCAGACAAGTGGATTTCTGACCCACTTGCCTGAACATGCAAATGAAAAAAATATGTGCTCTGCGGACTAGGCAGAGTCCCATTTCACTCATTTCTTGTGCTGTCACCTTTGACCTACTTACTACCACGGCCTCTGCACAACTCGTTCTGCTTGCAGTCACACCTCATCACGGCAAATGCAGAAAACCTTCCTGTATTGCACAGTTTTTTCTTGCTCAATCTCTTACACACAGCCTGCAGAAAATCTAGGTTTTTTTATGTGTCTAACCCGGCATGTTTGCTGTATTTACTTTCAGAAAAAGCAGTTGACAACGTTAGGCTGTGAGCAAGTTAATGAAGTTACTGAAACCCAACATCAGCCAACTGACACACACTGGCTCTGTAATCACACAGCGTGTTTCAGTAGCTTTGCAAGTAGGAAGTGTATGTGAGCTGGAGTCGATGTTCTCAGCAGCAGCATATGGACAAAGCAAAGGGGCCTTTATGGTACCACAACTCTCAGCTGAGCTGCAGGGTGGGCCTCTTTTTCTACGCCCTTCTTATAGGCCTTATTACATAACCACTGGACTGAGCGCGCACAGAGCTGCTTATATAAGCTGCTGTGTACTCTGCTGCCACGTAAAACCTAGCAGGTCACTCTGACAGCTTGTGCTCACATGCAGCTGACTATTTTGGTACTTTTTGTTAATTTGTGTGCTGCTATCTTTTTATAGTATTTAAACCACAACAATGGATACTGGCTGTGTATAATACAGTTGGCTGGTCTAATTTCCTACAATCAGTGATAATGTTACCTAGTTAACCTCTGGACGGGGTTTTTCACATGCACACAACCAAAGTGCAGGCCACATCTATTTGAGTTGTAAGGCTTAAATTTAGGATGATTCTGTGGCAGCCGTGACCCCTTTCTTCTAAAACCCTTTTTTCTTTAATCTCATTGCTTTGGATTCTCTATTTCTCCCAGGCCTGTTTTATAAATCTAGTATTTCCCAGCTTGCTTTTGGGCACTTTTTGCAAATGCATAACGCATCCCTCAGCTACTACTTTGGGCAGCTGAAGGTGCTGCATTGAAAAAAGACTGAGGCAGGGTCATTCAACCCTTCCAGTGGTTTGGCTTAGTCATTTCTCCAAAATATGATTGCTTCTGAACCATCTGAATTGCTTTCATCATTTCCATGAGGTATCAGTAACGTGACGCAACCACCTGCCTAAGGGAAATAACTGTGCTTATTGGTTAAGGGACACTGACCCAAGGGCCTGAACAACAGCCTGTGTTATCTGCATGATTAAACAGCACTTGCTGGGGGGTGTTTCTGGTTTAAATATGTGAATGTTTCCCCTTCATTAGACCCTGTATTTAACATTCTGATCAGGCAAACATTGGATCCACACAGCTATTAGAGGCTTTATCAGAGGCCCTGATTGTTAACCTGTTTACCCCCTTTGGGTGTTTTTAGATCTTTAGCCTAAATCCAAACCAGAAGCCAAACAAGTTTTAACTTTAATCACTGTCTTTTTAATTATTATTATTTTCCTTTTTTCCATGAAGATCCCATGTATTTTCTGCAATGTAACAGTACTGGAAATAATTCCAGACTGCATATAAAAACATTTAAATCCAACTTTAAGAACTTTGCTCTGTTGATGTAATTTCTCTGACAGAACAGTGATCCATCATTCTTATATAATCACAGTGCAAATACCTACTGATTGGGGGGGTGGAGGGGTGGAGACTAAATCTGTAGAACTGAGTGTGTTGCCTGCCTTGCGACAGACTATCGATCTATCCAGGGTGTTTCCTTGCCTTTCCCCCAGTACATGGTGGGATAGGTTCCAAGCCTGCCTAATGTTTGTGGAATGGATCAACTGAGCAAAGATTTTACAAAACAAAAACTTCACTTTGCACGGATTTACCATCGCAGCCGCCCGAACCAAACTAGCCAAATAGCGAGTTTGAGCCATAAACAGAATATTACATAGATTGAAAACATAGATACAGTCAATGGTTAAAGCGAGTCGTTTCCCATCACACATCTGTGTTAATTTGAACTCTAATATAAACACCAAACAGGCAAAGAATAATGCAAGTTACAAGCCAGAATAGAAATTTCACAGGAGGACATTGCAGCTATAGCACAGTTGTCAGAAAAGAGAATATTTCAACTTGACATGTTTCTTTAATCTCTGACATATGGTCATTTTATGATTTATTACATCAAGTATATTACAAGTTTCTTCTTAACTTGACTGAACTCTATATACCGCATCATTCTGCTTTGTTCCTACAACATCAAATTAGAGTTAAATCTTAAATTAGCTCACCCACGAAAACTGAGACAAGAGGATTATCTGTCTGAGAAAATTCCTCCACTGCCTCTTCAACTGGATGCTCTGCAAAAAACAATTTAAGGTAATTTATTCAGGTCACACACCACTTATCATTTCTAGCTCTCTGTGGCAGGCTACGGAGACGATCAAGCCAAAGATCACACAAGATGCCTGTGGGTCTTCATCAAATGTCCCAAAATACCACGCAAGTTTTTATCAGCATGCTTCACCGCCGGTGATTAGACATTTTTACTTTCCCTGTGAGTTTCTTTGCTCCTCCGTTTTGTTTTGCACTCGAGTAACTTAGCCCTGGTTTGTCTTGTTTGAAGTCATAACATTAGTCCTTGTCCAAGAATGACAGAATTGTTATATTTGTTTGGCGTCTGAACTTAGGATTGATGCTGGGCTTTAATCACTGTTTTACCATCCAGTACAGAGCACCAGCCTGCAGCCCTGAGGCGTTTAGCATACAAACAGCTTCTTTGTTTTATGTTGTATTGCTTTCAGTCCAACTCTGCAGAGATAAAATAGGCCTATGTGTTATATTTAGTGCTTGAAATGATCATTTTGCAACCCCCTGGTTAAATTAAAACTACAATAAGCGTTTGTCTGACTTTCCATGCAGCCCACATGTCGGGAGAAGATGTTTAGCAGAGTTTACTATAGTTCATTGACAGATAGTAACCTCTGAGTACACAGCTTCTGGCAGTGTGTTATTTGACTAGCTCACAAACCGCATTGTTGAGAGCCCAACCGATGAGGTCTGAAACTCCACTGGTGATTGGCTGGGCGAGGTGCAGTCTCCAGGCAGAGGTGTTAGGTTTCAGTTTGGTGAGGACGTTTTGTTCTTCTGTGTGGTGCTGACATTCTGCCGACCAGAGAAATAGACACTGAAGTAGGAGCAGAAACATAAAAATGAGACAATGAGTTTTATAGATGGGTGGAACAGACTGGAGAGAGTTTAGTTGACTTGGTAATGAGTCTCCAGCTACCAGAAAAAGTGTGACTGTTCTCATTTTCTCTTGCTCTCACAAGACGCTACAACTGATTCAACACCGAGTTGCTCAGAATGCACAAACACTTCATTTTCGGGGGATATTTCAGTGTTAAAATTTTGAACAGGTCAAAGACGGGCCAGAGGAAATCAGCTGAGTTATCTCATCCCCTGTCCCCTGTGCTCGGCTCTGTAGCCAGTGACCCATTTTCAAATATTCTTTCTGAGAGTTTGGGCCTGCTTTAATTGAATTATTCCAGCCAGGCAATCAAGTATTCATACATTCCTGCAGCAGCACCCCACATGACCTCTCCTCCCCCATAACCACTGTTTTTTGAAGAGGGTTTATTTCTCTTTATGCTGCTTGCATTCACAGGGATATGATGACTGTAAATGAGTAAGCTTCTTAAGACTATGATTATGGGTTATCTCTATGAAGGACGAAACAATGACAATGAGTGTATGAAGTGTAATACGGTAAAAGTAGGCCAGGAGACTTTGGTCTCAGCAGCACCTGACTTCCTGGCATTCAGTCTGTGTCAAAAGAATGAGGGGATGCTGTGCTGATGGTTGCAGCACACTTCACGGATGACTATGATACCACATGTGCGAATGTGTCTGAATAGTAATGTGTGTTGCTCCTCGTCATGGTGAATCAAACTGGCTCACACAAGGGAGAGGTCCCAGCACGAGACAGATTTTAGTCCTGTGAGTTCTGTTTGGCCAAGTCACTCTTCATGAGTCACAGCAACTAAATTTCCTATCAAACTCCTATTCTAATGATGTTAATGACCTCAACCCAGCCCTTTCATCATTTATAAGAACGAAAACAAATCTATATCACTTGCTAAGTTCTCACAATATAAACATCCATAATCAGAATCATTCTTAATGTTTATTAGAAGATTATCTTAAGCACAGTTGTGCATGTTATTTAAAAAAAGTTTTAACATGGGCTGTT
The DNA here is from genome assembly GCA_027495735.1 of Lutjanus campechanus. Lineage (NCBI taxonomy): Eukaryota > Metazoa > Chordata > Actinopteri > Lutjaniformes > Lutjanidae > Lutjanus > Lutjanus campechanus. The sequence continues at coordinate 19,480 of JAJHUR010113085.1, read as the reverse complement.
TAAGCAGAGGGGATTTAGGAGAATCAAATATAAAAAGACATTAAAGGAAACATTGTGTTTATTAAAAACAAGCTACTTCTAAGCAAAGATTACAAAGATGCAGAGTTTTCCCTGTACTTTTTTGTCCATAATGTTCAAAAGGTCAGATACATGAAATCTAAATGTCCATCCTCTTTAAATCTGGCCCTTCTGAAAAAGGAATTCTGCTCGGAGTGTCTGTTGGTTGAACAATGGGGGGGGGGGTATCCATTCTGTTGTCTCTTGTCACCATGGTTACAGGCCTGCCCAAATCTGATGGGTTTGTAAAGAAATTCCGTCTTATTTTTTGTGCGTCTCCCCCCTTGTCCAGTCACGTTGCATCAGTTTGTCTCAAATGTTGTGGATTTATGAGCTGTCATCTCTCTCATGCCCTGAGTTAAGGATGGACCTTGACATGTGCTGAGGCAGCACTCCAAGGAAAAATAAATAAGTTAAATTATCTTTATTTTTTTTGTGGCTAGAGACACCCTGCAGGCCAATTTTGGCCCGGGCCCCCCACCAGCAGCCCTGTTCTAAATAATCATACAGCAGGAAAAACGTATGACTAAAACAATCAGCCTGTGTTTAGGGTGATCTGTACAAAACTTCTGTCCTTGTTATCATAACAAGAGTTATGTAGTAAGTTCTCACGGCTGTGCGAAGCTGCTGTTTAGAACAGATACAGTAGCGGTGTAGCTTCACAGGGGCCTCAGTGGGAGAAATTGTTACCTTCGGCGTGTGAAGCAGCTGCGTGTTGTCGATTTGTAGTCATGTTGTTTTTGTGGTGTTTGGCAGGGTGCATTATCTGATGTCTCTCATGCTGCCTCGGGGAAGTCAGTTAGTCAGTCAGGCAGGAACAGCTCTCGGTGAACTGTAGTTACCTTTCCTACGGCTGATGATTGGTGTTTTCTTTCAATTGATAATTGGAATTTTGGCCTGAGCTCAGCAAGGCACGCACACCTGTTTACACATGTGGGTGCCCACCACAGCGGGAACAGAGGAGTTGGATGTCTTGCTCAGCAGCTCAGTGGCCAAAGGTTGCATGCCACAAAGCACATTGTCACAGATGGTTGGTTAAACTCAGAATAAGTAACATGAGGAGACGTACTGTCACTGTGACAAGCCCGGACATGTGTTGACGGAAGCTGTTAAGATATTAAGTGCCTTGCTCACCGGCACAGTGACCGACAGTAACCTCTCACCAATCCCCGCCTGAACTAGAGTAACCTCCACGGCTTGCCCTACAGTAACCCTGTGTCGGCACCCTGTAGTAAAAAGTCGGCCCTATTGTTTGTGTCAGGCAGGTAGCTAACTAGCAGTGCTCCATCACATGACGCCTGCTGGGCCTGACACAATAGGGTGCAGTGTTTGTGTGTGCGTGCGTGTGTGTGTTGGAGGGAATGGGATGTTTAACACCATATCAAAGCACTATTTGTTATGCCTGAGGCTAGTCAGCTACGGGGCTTCGTTGTTATGGTCTGGCTTTATCAGGGGCGGTGTAGGCCGACTTTGTTTGTGTGCCTCACAGCTGCTTTTTCGCTACTGTTGTTACTCCTCAGAAGCACCGCGAACGTGTGTTGGATGAGGTGTGTCTGTTATTGCGTACTGGAGCAGCTACAGTACACGAGTGTGCATTTTCTGTTCCCATAAGAGTCTGGGATTTTAGTCCCACAAGACGACAAAGGAAACGTCACCTCCAGCTCACTCTCTCTTTGTAGCTCCCGCAAGACTTCTCAGCAAGATTCCAACAATACAAATTGGACTTGCAGACCTATATTCAACTCGAGTACAAAGACCTGATATTTAATGTTTAAACCAATAAACTTTATTGGTCTTTTGCAAATATACACTCATTATGAAATTAATTGCATTACGGTTTACATAACATCCCAACTTCTTTCTGAGCGGGGCTGTAAACAAAACACAATGGGTTCATATAAACTTAATAAAAGGGTGATCATGAGTGCTACCTCCCCCTTCCACTCAATTGTCCCTCTAAACCCTCTCAAATATCCCCAAGTCACAGTTTGACCTGATTTGCACAAATGAAAAATGTCTCTGCATCAGGCTTCAAAGAGAACTGTAGCCCAAGGGGGATTTTTTTTTTTTTTTTTTTTTTTTTTGTGGGAATAACAAGCAGTTTCAGGCACAGTCTGCTTTTAGTCTACCACATCAGGATCCAGTAGGCCAAAACACTGTTTCATACCTTGAATTGTTCTACTGCTAGAACTCTTAGTCAAAACAGGACGCTGAAGTAGAGCTTTAGTCGAGTACAAATTTCTCAGATCAGGTCACTTGAGCAGTGTCCTTTTTTTTCATTATTATTATTAATCTTTTATTTACCCAGGAAGGTCCCATTTAAGATACTCTTCTTCCAGGGAGTCCAAATCAAGTCTGCACCACCTGTAGTTTAACAGGGTAGAATACATAAATCAGTCCACTGAAAACACATGAGAATTGGTTAAAAAAAAAAAAAAGTCAAGTTAAAACATTAACATAACAGAACTTATGTCACCAGGCAAACCAAACGGCTAGTCAGCAACATTGTCCGTGAAAAGCAGTCCAACTTGTTTGTCGGACAGAGGCAGGTGACTACAGGCAGGCTGGTGCCTGTACAATCTTCTTAAGGTTAGTGTGCCATAGGTCATCCCTAGGGAGGATCTCTTTAGGTTACTTTAGTTCAGCGCTTGTCATGCCATCAGGGTGTTAACTCCTCATGACGTTTTGTCTCCAGCTGCTAGAGAGAAAAAATTCCTCACATCTTCTGGTCAAAACAATGGAAAGCACCAGCCATGGCTTATTTGTTTTTTGAGAATTTTGCTGTTTTCCTTGGCCACCACAGAACTGGGTGTTCTCATTTAGTCGTGCAGCCCAAACAATAACAATTGTTGTTCCTGGCCACCAATAATCTTTGAACCATCAAAGATTAACTATTACTTCATAAACCCAACAAAAATTCCTGTACGTCAGGCAAAAAAAGATTAGTGGCAATGTGGTTTGTCCTTATATGGGCATATTGCTTTAATGTGGGGGTTAGTGAATCACATTTTTGACACGTGCCATAGAGAATGAGATAGATTAATAACACACAGTGGTGGTCAGACACTGGCCACAGTTGCCCTCTGAAGTACTTCCTCTGCTGCAGAAAACTTTCTTTCAATCCTGTAACCACTTTCCCTCACTCAACTTCCACTTTCAGAGCTTCTAGGGAATTCACACTTAAAGGAAGTTCTATTCGTGTGTTTTTAGGAAGAGATTGAAAAAGAGAAAGTGAGTCATTGTGGCCTTTTCCATCTGCTACACACAAACACACTTATACAAACACCTGCTGTCTGTAGTGAAATTCTATCCCCGTAATGACCACCTGCTCTGGGCTGTGTGTGCTCCAGACGTCCTGACTCCTCAATGATTACACATGAAAGTCAGTCGAACAATGAAAGTGGGCACTGTTTGTGATGGGTCACACAGTTGTAGAGATGGTTATTTGTCCTCTTTCTGGATAAAAGTAAGAGAGAGTTACAATTAGTTTATTCAGTGAAAGGGATAGTTTGGATTATTTGATGTGAGGTCGTGTGAGGTACTTATTGATAGTCAGTATATTACCTACAACAGATGGCGGTCAGGCACCCTTGTCTACTGCAATAAATTGAAAGATTTCCCATTTGGCAACGATTTCTTTGTCTTCCTCTCCTCCAGACATATCTTCTTCATGCACGTGAAGGAGGACCTCCACAATGGTCACCTACGTATGGGCTCAGAACAAGCGGAGGAGCTGAGTGCTCTGCTGGCACAGGCCGAGTTTGGGGACTACAACCAAAACACAGCCCAGTACTGGTACTCGGAGCTTTGTGGAGAGGAGCCCAGCACTGCCACTATCGACAGGTACAACACCTTTTAAAGTCCCTGTAAAGGAAAAAGGGAGTTACTCTTCTAAATGCATTCTACATGTTAGAATATATTTGCTGAAAACATTAAAACACTGAAAACTATGTAGTACTGAATCGTGGTGTTAGACCAATAAACTGTTTTTCACAGTTTGTGTGTTCAGGATTTTTTGGGCAGACCTCAAACATGGCTCGATGACTTGAGACCTAATTTTATATACTTAACATTTTTCCTTAATCATTAAAATTTGACTGGGTGGTTAATAACTCATTTCTGTGGTGTGACAAACACAGAGCACACATATTGTTGCTTTACAAGCTCTTTAAGCAAACCCAAGGCTTCTAGATGAGCAGGAAATTGAAATGATTTAAGGATGATGCACAATGAATTTATTCACTGTTTTGCTTTCTTCTCCCCACATCTAACTTTATTAAAAACCCAACCCTGACCGCAAACCACCACTAATGATGTTGGTGTTTTAGTGTGGTGTACGAGACATCTGGAATTTGACCATCATTTTAATAGTCTTGTGTACATACAAGTTAACAAGGTCTGGCCAATCATTAAAACCTGTTGACTTATTTTCTGTGTCAGCTCTCCTGAAGCTCTGAATATCCACCCCATAAAGAAAGGAAGAAAAGTAAATGATGGTTCGTGGCAATCAGCCAAGACGAGTTTAATGTGGCAGCTGATGTTGAAGGAAATGAAAGGAAAGTAATAGTAATAAATCAAAATGCTATCTTAAGCTACTGAGTTGATCTGATAGCGCTGTCTTTTATATTTTGCATCATTTTTATAAATTGAATCCTCTTTTTTTGGTAAGAGTACATCACACACAGGCACACGGAATGTGTGTAAGCTGTTTGACAGTTAACACACACACACTGATCAGCCAAACGGAGCACCTGACAGGAGGTCACGTAGTGTTTGCACTGACACAGAACCCACTGTACATCTTGAATGTTTTCTCTATAAACAAGAAGAGGGTGACAAAGTTTCACTCTTGCAAGGTTCTTGACTCCCAGAACGTGGATCCCCTTGTGTAAATACCACACCACGCTTCCCACAGCAGTGCCTGTCCCACCCGCAACCGTTGGGAACTGATCCAAGAGTTACTGCAGTGTCTCCATTCTGTAATTTGCAGCCTTTGGCGTGCCTACTGGAAGCATTTGTTGTGCACATGGCGCTGTTCCTCAAACGCTGAGACTCTTAAATTATACATTATCAAGCCCCATCTGCCAAACTTGCTACATTAAACTCTTTATCCATGTGCGGCATGGAGCCAGCAGGCACTGCTGTGCTCTGCTGCACCTACACTCAGCCTTTTGGATGTGCAGGAACATGCATTTCCCAACTCTTATTGTCAACACATTTCATAGAATGATCTTCCTACTATGGATCATTATGTTATACATATGCAATAAGCAAGAGAGGAAAGAGTATTGCATTCAAATAAAAGTACTGTTACTTTAAAAAGATTTTTCTCAAATAAAAGTATAATACATGTGTAAAAATGTGCTTAAGATTAGGGCCCAACCGATAGTGGATTTTTTGGGCCGATACCAATGTTAGGGACATAAAAAATTCTGATATATCTGCAGATATTCTTTATTTGTAATACAAAATGACAGCAGGGCACAGATAGAACAGTTTGAATTTTTAAAAAGCATTAAATATACATAAAAGGCTACTTATAAAACTAAAAATATAAATAAAATCTGCATTATATCTGTAAAATATTATCAAACAACATATGCACTGAAAAAGCTGTGCTAGGCCAATATTAGGCCAATAATATCAGTCAACCAATATATTTGTTAGTAGCATTAAAAAAGTCATGATAAACAGCGAGTAGAGCCTATCTAACGGATGCGACTTTAAATGTAGCATACTTGTGATAAGAAATACTTAATACAAGCAAAACTGAAGATTTTAAAAACACCCAAAAGTACAAGAACACAAAACCTCATTACAGCAGCAAGGGAAGCCTTTTGGCACATTTTACCATAGTCTGTTGAAATCAGCAGGCTTCACAGGCAGAAAGACGCATTCAGCTCTGCTGCCTGAGCATTGATCTCATAAGTATAGTTGTCAGAAAAGACCCATTTTAACATCAGAGCTTTCTGCCTGAGGCTGTGTTCAACTCTGACAGCTAAAACACACTCTAGTGTTGCATTTATCCTGCTCGTATAATATACCCGTCGCCGTGGGTGTTCTTGATATAAGATTATCTATATGATAAAGTCTGTGTCAGAAAAATGTCATTTCCAATCTGAGGTTTAGAGCTAAACAAACTTAAAATGCTTGTCTTTCTTCTTCCCTTTTCTCCACAACTTTATCCCTTGTGCAGCATCATATCCAGACACAAGGCTCTGGAGGGTTTGAACCAGGGCTCAGTGGAGTATCAGGCCCTACAGCTGGTGTCTTCTCTGGAGCATTACGGCGTAGAGTGGCACTGGGTTCGTGATGCAAATGGCCAGCGGTTGGCCATAGGAGTCGGCCCTGAGGGCATCGCAATTTGCAAGGAGGACTTCACCTTAGTAAACAGGTATGTGTGAATTAAACATCTGCAAATAGCTCTGTATTCTTATAGTGATGGTATGTTTCATGTAGCAGTTCTGTAGGTATCAAGAAGTTGAGCAGAATCTTTTCAAACTTGACACAAATGTCCATTTGGGCTCAAGGTTTAAGATTTTGCAGGTCAAAGGTCACTGTGACTTCATTCCAGTCGCATTCTCGTGAACAAAATCTCTCCAGAACACGCTGATGTGATTTCCTCACATTTGGTACAAAAATCCACTTGGACTCGAGGATGAATTGATCAGATTTGGGAGGTCAAAAGGTCAAGATCACTGTGATCTCACAAACACATTTTTGAGAATTCAAGAATTCATCTGCTAAATGTGTAAAGATTTCACACAAATGTCTAATAGGATTACATGATGAGGTGGTGACATCACTGTGACAACATAATGTTTAGTCCTCTGTAAAAAACAGTCTCTAAGTGAAGACAGCATGTTCATCCCTAGAAATTAGTTGGTGGAATCACACGTCATTATAGTGATGACTTACATTTCATAAAAATTTTAAAAAATCACAGTTCATTAAATTCCTTCCAAGTTTCCCCTTCATGTATTATGAGTCTGGACAGACATGGATGTAAACTGTGACTTGACTGGTTGGTGGAGACAAACGGCTGCGAGGCTGTAATTCTAGTTGTTTTATTGTGACTTCAGTAATATTCAGTATGTAACCATGTCTCTTTTTTTCTGTCTTCTTTTAGAGTAAGCTATCCAGTCATCCAGATTGCCACTCAGTCTGGTAAAACTGTGTATCTGACAGTTACCAAGGACACGAGCGACAACGTGGTGCTTATGTTCAAGCTGATAAGTAACCGAGCAGCCAGTGGCCTGTACCGGGCTATTACAGAGACCCATGCCTTCTACAGGTGAGAGCCAAAAACATGCTGTATTTGAGCCCAGATCGATAATTCACACAGAGACACACACACTGCAGCTATATAGCTCTGCAGTTGGATTTTAATAGAAGTGGAATCAGGCCTTTTTAATGACTTGTTCCAAGTCAATACTGCCTTAAATTATTAGCAGTCGACTATAGACTGCAGCTCACATCATGTGTTGAGCCAAGATAACAATTCAAATTAATTTTAAGCTCTGCTGCTCACTTGAGGTCTGTTTTTCTATAAGGGTGTCTTTGCACCAGCTGTGAGTCTACCACAAATCTGACCTGCTTTGGAACAGTCTTCCCACTAACTGTAGCATGTTTTGATGAAATACAAGTTTATTGTTCACTGTCCTTCACCAAAGACCAGTAGATGATTTAAAATTTGACCTAAACAGGGTTCTTTGAACAGCTGTTCTGCTCTACTTGGCATGCAATGCTTACTGCATTCTGCCACATTTGTACATGCTGACTTGAAGTGCCCCTGTTTCCTTTTTAACCCTGTGTTGTGGTACAAATACATGCAAAGTGGCACACATAGCCACATAAAACATGTCCTTGACCCAAATGAGTGTAGGCGGAAATATAGATGCACAGGGCAATCTTTAGTGGGAAGACAGTATTTTTCCTTTCCATAGACGGTGTGTGTTTGTGTGTGTGTCTGAAATTTGCAGTGAGCAAGGACAATTCAAATGGCTGAGCTATGAAATTGTTCTCAGTCAGTCACAATAGTACAAAGGTACAAAAGACAGCCCTGTGCTTTTGTTTCGACGATGGGTTTTAGCTCAGAGTCTGCAGATTTTATTTTTTGCAGGCATGTCTTCATCCTGCTCACTCTGGAACAAGTTTAGTGTTTATCTGACAGTGGTGAATGTGGCATCCGAGCAGAATGAACATTACGTGTCGCTTATTTAAGCAGCACAAGCAGAGAATATTAAAAAAACGGACTACAGTGATGGGAAGAGAGGATGTAAGGCATATGTCTTAGTGCAGATAAGTTTGGAAATGGATGTTGGTAGTCATTTTTATAATCATGTCTTATCTTCATTTCCAGGTGTGACACAGTCACAAACGCAGTGATGATGCAGTACAGTAGAGACTTTAAGGGCCATCTAGCTTCACTTTTCCTCAACGAAAACATCAATCTGGGCAAGAAGTACGTTTTCGACATCCGACGTACCTCCAAGGAAGTATATGACCACGCCCGCCGTGCCCTCTACAACTCCGGCGTCGTGGACCTCATGTCCCGCTCTGGCAGCGGCGAGCGCTCCTCTCCTTCACGCTCCCCAAGCAGAGACGACCAGCAGGACGAGGGGCTGGACTGCAGCAGCTGCCAGCAGAGCCGAGCCCTGCAGGAGCGGCTGCAGAAGCTCAGAGAGGCTCTGTTGTGCATGCTGTGCTGCGAGGAGGAGATAGATGCTGCGTTCTGCCCTTGTGGGCACATGGTGTGCTGCCAGACCTGCGCAAATCAGCTTCAGGTGAGACTCATCTTCAGGCACTGTGACACTGTCTCTAGATTTTTCATTGAATAGTGTATTAGCCACAGTGGGGGGGGCTTTCCATTAGTGTGTTGAGCATTAAGTTCAGCAATAAACTGCTGTGGACCTGGTCAGCAACAAAAGTATTTTAGACACGTCTTCGATTTAGAATATTTTCACCCCTTTACTTTGCTGCCAGGCAGCCATTTCTGACAGGAAACTAGCGTTGTGTAATGTGCCAAATATCGCTTTCTCCAAACTCCGTGAGCAAAATCATTTTACCTTGCAGAATACAGGAGCTGCTTGTCTACCACTGTCTTGATTTGCTAGCTCGTGTGTGTTATTGTGTGACATCAGTGTATCTGAAATATCCTTTTAAGATACAGAATTCATACAATAACGCATACAAACTAAGAGATGGAGGCAGTGGTGTATCAGCAGCTCCCTTGCTCTGCGAGGTAAAATGACTGATTTTGTTTGTGGAGTTTGTTTGGTTTGGATCAGAGTCCTGCAGCATTGCTAAAATCCATTTTGCTGCTGCCCCTGTCCACAGTGCCCCTTTCTTCTTCTCCCAACTGTAGGTCTTCCAGCTGACACCTACTGTAGCTGATACACTATCAATAAGTGCCTCATACAACCCACCTTTTAAATAATCCAAATTATCCCTTTAAGTCATATACGCAAATGCAAATGTTGATGTCACCTTTTAAGCAGTACTTTATAAAAGTTAATTAGACAGCAAGGCAGAAATAGCTTTGTTTTTGTTTGGTTCTTAACTCGAGGCACTTCAGCCTTCTTTAAGTTTCTGGCTATACTTAAAACTCTTTAATTATACTTTAGTTTCAGCTTCTGATCCTTTTTTATGGTCTTTTAAACAACAGCCGAAGCTTTGCTTACACTCTGCTGACCTGATTGTCCCTTCACTTAATCAGCTAAATGTTGCCCTTCTGTGTGGAAGCAGATGGTGTGTGTGTGTGTGGGAGTTTGTCTTATGAAGGGATTATAGCAGCCAGCCAAGTCTTACTTCCATTAACTCAACTAAGAAACGTGACCCAGCTCAAGACGTGCGAGTGAGTCAGTAGAAACTTCAGACGAAAGAAGTTCCACTGCTTTCAGCATGATTGTGGAAACAGTTTTCTTATTACCGCAATCTTTTAAACAGGTTCATGATTTAAGTTCTTTATCTTTTCCTTTAAGATATTTGTCACATCCTTCAGTTTTAACAGATGATGACTTAAATGGTGATAGCAGGAATCTCCCCAGCTAGTTTGTTAATATGCAACCGAGAGTCAGGAAAACCTCCTCTTGTCTTAGCTTGCACCTTTTTTTTGCTGGCTTTGACACCTCTTGGGTTCACAAGTTTAATGTAATAACCGCTTCACAGTTGGCTCAAAGCATAAGTGCCCACTTCCGGCTTTGTATCACATCCTACCAGAACTGTGAACTCCACTCCTCTTTAGCCTTTGACATCTGCACAAAAGCTTTTTCTTTTTTCCCCATTTGCACACACCCAAAGCTGCATAAAATCCAGATAATGGAAAAACCCACAGATATACATACAATACAATGGCACTGCCCTCCTTACCAAGAAAATAAACAAACAGAAACTGGTAATACTAAGGGAGAAATGCACCAAAAAGACAGCAGTAAACAAATACAGTGAGCAGAAAAACTAATCGATCAGTAAACAACGAATGAAAATAGTAAAAAAAAAAAATTAAACATCTTGAAGCTCGGTATAAGAAAATAAGCTTGGTGCTGAATACTTTTCTCTTTCCTCCCTCAGTTGTGTCCTGTATGTCGGTCGGAGGTTGAACACGTGCAGCACATCTACCTGCCCACCTGCACCAGCCTGCTGAACCTGACGCTGACTGACAACCACCAACACCGCAGCAGCAGCATCCCGGCACCTATCCACAGAGAAATGGCCTCTCCTCACAGCTGCTCTGCCACAGAGTACGACCACAAGATGTATCACACATAAGGACAACTCCACTGAACGCACCAAACTCCACTATGAACACTTTGAAGCTGTACCAGCCAGACTGAGGACTCATAAAGGAACATTTCTCAGATGACTGTGTTTCCTGCCTGGACTCCACAAACTACCAAACATATATAAACTCCTGAGCATAATCAAAGATCTACACACTCAAAACCACTCCCTCAACTAGTGTGTGTGTGTGTGTGTGTGTGTGTGTTTGTGTGTTTTATTGTTATTTCACTTTGTCCCTTTGGACTTTCAGTTTGTCTGGTTGGTTGTCAGTGTTGTTGTTATTGGTTGTGTGCCATTCTGTCCAAATCCTGTACGTTTCAAACATCACTGACCCCTGCCACAACATGATTTTAGATTATTGCCCTTTAAATTATTACATCAGTTGACCTGATACACAATAGAAACATTTTGTTTTTGAACTATTGAATTTGCTTTGAATTTGTGTGTTGGTTGTTTTTCTTTGCCCCATATCAGGCTCCTCGCCCCAGAACCCGAACCATAAGATGTGTTTTAGAATAGCTGTACACTGTACATAATGGTTGAGTCTTTTTTTTTTTTTTAAATGCTTTCTGACATTTTTAAAGCTCATGTTTTTGTTTTGAGAACAGCATTTTATGGTGTAACAGAGTGAAATGCATCGTTTTATATTTTATTTCTCATTTGTTTTTCATGTCTCATGTTTTCCATGCCAATTAGAGGGTATTTAGAGGCTAAGCAGCTCTGCTCCGGGTATAGCACTGCATACTGATGAGACACACCAGGCAATAAGGCCACCACAGTCCCATTGGTGTAATATGTGGGTTAAATGAGGATCTTTCAGCCCACCAGAACTGTGATTGTTGACTTGAAATGCAGTATCTTGCCTACACTCCCTCAACCTCTTTCACCTCGAAACCTCTTGTTGATTAACTGCCACTTGTCCAAAACAACAAGCCTGGTTTCCTACACTGCTGCACCTTTACATTTTTGTCTCCATGCCAACAGAAAGTTAGAAATTAAGAGCACAAAATGCTCTTCTACTAGACAAAGAACTACAAGGTTATAGATATATTTTTTAAAAAAAAAGGAATTTGTCCAGCAGCAGCTGCTTCCTCTGAAAACCTCAGCTATAAATTTCTACTCTGGGGTGTACTAGTGAGTTCCTTTTGATATTTTTAAAGGGTACTAGGAGATCTGTCCGTGCAATACTTGCTTGCTTTTTGAAAAGCTTTTCATTTTCAAGTTTTATTTAATTTCAAAGACTATATTTAAAAAAAACAAAAAAATGACATTGTCACTTTACCAAGGAAGTTTTCCACGTGTCTGTAGGGAGTTTGGCCTTAATGTAGCAGCAACACCGTGTTTGATAAACTTTCCACAGACTTTTTTTTCTGCTAAGAAAAGGAAAACTTTATTTCTTTATTGCTGACTCGATTACGCTCAGTCACTGCAGGGGAAGGACTTTTATTTTTCACATTGTACAAGTAGCGATTTGTTTCTGTTTTCTGAAGCAAAAGCCACTATGCTCTGTAAAATAACTCTTAGAATTAAATCATTTTTATATATTCTGTTTTTAACAAAAGAGAAAGTATTAATAAAGTTGTTTTTTAAAAACAAACTCTGTGTTGTAATGTTTATGCATTATTTATCACGGTTTTGTATGTTACCAGAAAGCACTTCACTTCTGTCCTGCCTCATTCAGGACAAATAAGACACCAGTAAAACCAAAATAACCTTGAGGAATTATAACGTAGACTGTACTTTATGTCGAGTTGAAAGTATTTTGTTTAGGTATGCTGATTATTTTAGTGGGAACCACTAGGCCATTGGTTCCCAACATGGAGCCTGGGAATCCCCAAATGCCTGAAAATAAATCCGAGTGGTCACAGATGATTAAAGGGAAAAGAAAAGTAAAGTGTTTTTTCTTATTACTTTTCTTAAATCTGTGCCTCTTTTTTTTGAGAGAAATACTGGATATGTTTACTTCTTCAGATACCATGTATGGATGTAATGAGTACAAATTTGAGATACTTGTGCTTTACTTGAGTTTTTCATTTTATGCAACTTTATACTTCACTATATTTTAAAGGTAAATGTACTTTTTACTCTGACATTTCTTTGCCAGCTTCCAAATTTGGTTGTTTTTGGTAAACTGGAGGATTAAAGTGAAAATTTACCACTTTTCATGTGAATGTCCAGTCAGTGTTGATGGCAAATGTAGTCAATTGCAGCAAAAAGATTCCTGAGCGTGCTATATTGACAGAAAAAAAAAATTGTTTTCCTGATTCAAAATCTGTTGCTTTTCCTGCATCCAGTGAAGTCACTGGGAAGAACTACAGGCTATATCAGCTTGCATTTCTAGTCTCCACCTTTGGGTAGCCAAGAATTCTACAAGTATTTTTATTACCTAACACCATGTTTTGGCCAACAAAGTAATAGCTATAGTTGAGGGTGGTGATGACACAGCATCATGAGCGTGGAAGTCACAAATTCGCTCTCAATCCATCCTGGTACATGTCGGCACTGTTGCACGGCTCTGTGAGCAGGAAAACTCAGTACTGGAGGATCTCTTGGATTACCTGGAGAATGCCTTGTCACAAAGCAGAAAACGGAAGTTTTTCTGAGGTCATGAAAAGTTGACCTTTTTGAGATATGTTGTTCTCGCAGGACAGCAACACTGCAAACGTAAGATCTTATAGAACATGATGCGTTGTTGTTTACTACACTACTGAACACTATGTCAAGTAGTTAAATTTAGCTCAACTTTAAATAGCTACACTAGTAAAATGCAACATACACATTAATGCAGCTGTAATATTTACCCAAAAACATCATATTTCATAGTAAAACACTGACAGGGACTATTTTTCTGCATGAGTATTTTTACTTTAAGTAAATTTTGCAGATGATACTCACTTTTACTTAAGTAAGGTTTTGAATGCAGGACTTTACTTGTAGTGAATTATTTTCAGTGTGCTACTAGTACTTTTACTTAAGTGATGGAATACTTCTTTCACCACTGCAAATAAGACATGTCAGAAAAGGAAAAAATCTCTTTGGTTGAACTGCTTACAGATCATGTCCACCAAGGCCATGACATATGGTGATGGGTTTAAAGGGGTAACCAAGCAAAAATGTTGGGAACTACTGCTCCAAGCTGACCAGTGACCTCCCTTGTGACACTTTTACATTCAGGTCTCTGTTCTAGAAGGAGGATTTACTGATAGACAGTAAAAACCTGGAATTCCCTCAAATTATGCTGGTGTTAACACCATTCAAGAGGCCTGTTCTTAGTTTCCCTGAGCAAAGTTGTCAGGATAAATCAGTAAACCTGTTGCCTTGAAACAATCAGGCGCTGGAGGTTTCAGATGAGACATGCTGAGAAGAGAAAGGTCAAAAGGGGCTTTTGGCCTGCTGTGTGGAGAGAGTACCCGCCATGACTTTAGTCCTCACTTCTCCAGCACCCCAGGTGCATCGTACACTGAAGGTCAACGCGTCATTTGTCATTGTCAGAGGAGAAAGGGGATTTGAGAGTTGCACACTCTCTGCGTTGATGAGAAATGACAAGCTCCACTGGACTGTGATTATGAAGTCTGCAAATACGAGTCAAATACAGCAGCTATTGATTAGCCAGACTTCATCCCTCTCTCTCTCTCTGAACTCCTCTGTCTTTTTATGACCTTCTGGATGAGAATGCTTCACTCTTTTCTGTCTCCTTTATTTTGTCTTATCTCCTTTTATTAGTTCTCAGGCATCACTGCCATTAAACAAACTCCAAGGACACTGATGACAGCAGGGGGGAGATGAGGAAGAGTGCTGTGAGTTCCAGTTAGTCAGCCATGGAAAACGCTGCTATTATTGCAGGTTGGAAACAACAACACAACAACTAGCATCAGATAGAACAGAAAATAACTATACATAACTTCAATCTCAAGCAGCCAGCTGATGAAAGTAGTGCAACATATATTTGCAGTATAATGACATGGGTGTTTACTGGAAAAAAGCTGTATTAATGCTGCCTTTAAATGAGGTTGTGTTTATGAGGACAGGATATGAACGCCCCTATCTTGTGGTTATTCACACCGTACGATGTGAAGGTTTTCTGAAGAATGAGTTCATGGGTTGTGATGTGTTTACTGACATTTTCAGAAATGGATTTCGATGGATGATAAGCTAATATATTTTAGTCATACAGGGTTTTTCTTCATAATTTTATGTCTGAGGAAAATTATGATTTTCCCATTGGTCACATCTTCTCATTTTCTCTTTGCATTTCCTTCATTTCATGAAGGAAACCTACCTGCTTGCTGGCTTGCTAAAAAATAAATTCCAAGATTTTTTCAATATTTTATCTAATCATAATCCTGAAAAAAAACAACACATATAAAAGCACATTAAAATACTAACGGGGACATATTTTAAAGTTAGTCTAATTTCCACCCTATTTAATAGACCTCATGTCAGATGCCTGATGAGAAAAATATTGGACTTTAAATTCAAAAGGAGCTGTGACACATATTTTATTTAAATACTAATCACTGTGCCCATCATTTCCCTGAACTGGACAATCAATACAGCGCTTGGCTCAAAACATAAACTGGTCATGACATGCATTTATTTCATCACTAGGGTAAGATGCAGGTACTAGCAATGTATTTTTGCATGTGTGGTGAGGAAAATAAATGAAACAAAGTACAGACTGTAATGTTAGTTGTAGCAATTCTCTCATTCATACGTGGCTGCTAACATAAACAGGTGTAAAAAGTTCGAATAACACCGTTAAATGAAGCATGATGTAAAGTTAACAACAGCTGTGCAGACATTACTTTTAACATGGGGACAATGATGAAATTTATCTAAAGTGACAACTAATAACAGTGAAATATCCCACATGTTGACAATCCTCATCTATTGTGCTTGAGCGCTGACAGAAAGTAAACATATGCTTCTGTCTCACTGGTGCTGCTTCTGCTGCTGTTGCAGGAGGGCAGATCGCTTGGTGCTTCACTTCCAAGCCCACTTTGTGGACATTATAGTGAAACATACTGTTGCGTTCCTGTCTAAAATACACCCAACACTTTAAATGATCGTGGTGAGGCTTGTTCTCTGCAACTTGTTCTTCAGGTGAATCCATACTTTCACCAGATGCAGCAGTTCATAGCAACATGTCGACGCATGTTATACAAATCAATGTATTTCTGTAATCGATGATGTCATTTACTTTGACAAATTGCCCCAGCCCTATGACTGAAACACTTACACACATCCATTACTGCTAATGCAAACCGAACATTTCTTACTGCTGTTTCACATTAAAAGCATTTAACTGGTGAAACACAAATTAACTTTTATTATGAAGTAGTCAGGATTTGCAATGAGTTTGTTAGTGAGCTTAGCACTTCGCGCTATTGTTCAATAAGACGACGGTCATTTTGAAGCGTTCTCTTACAGCAGATCAGTTTGAAATATTGCAGGGTGGTATTAGAACAAGAAGGAGCAGCCACAGTAAGCTGTTAGATGAAGAGCTGCAGGTGACAGGCTACACACCTCCAACTTCTCAGCGAGGTACTCCTTTTATGTGTCCTGCTGTTCAGCCTCATGTATTGTGTGCAGCAATTCAGATCAAAGAACGATGGAAAAAAGCTAGTTATTGCTTGACTTATTTATTAAAATGACAACAGTTTGTTTACCTGCTCCCAGAGTTCTGTGACCTGTAGTACAGCATTAAACTGCATTTACTGTTGCTGCCAGTAACTACAGGTGTTGTCAAATAAACCAGGGCTGAAATCTTAAGGATTACAACTATAAAGTTAAACTTTAACTTTAAGGTACAAGGAAGTGAAATGAAAAACATCTATAAATGGGGCAAGCTGCAGCCTCAGAACAGTGGCACATGTTGTCTGTTGAGATCAATACCAACCAGTTTTTGCTTTCTTGGCACAGATCACACACACTAGTCATGCACGTGTAGCCATAAACAGGGCTGATGCTTTGCCCTGACCCAGTGACATGTAGTTAAAGCACACAAACAGGAAAACCATCAGTCATGTCAGGAAAAAAGGTAGATAAGCTCATGGTATTATGATATATGGCTGAAGAAAGCAATGGAAAAACATGGAAAGACTGCAGGGATGTTAAGCTCTCTGAGATGTGAAAATCTGAGAACATTTTCTTTTGTCACACTAATCCAAAACTGCATTAATCTCTTGTTGAAGAATTTCCAACAAAATATGGATTTTGCAGTGGGAGGTGACATGTGGAGCCAGTGTCAGAGAAAAATAGAAAGAGAAAACTAAAAAGGCTTAGTGGTTTCATGGGAGACTGTGGATTTTGGATTTGCCTAATCTGTTACATATTTATGTTCTACTGGAATCACGTTTCAATAAACTGCCCCTGGAATGTGGGACATTTACAGCCCTTTTAATGATTTGTTGCCATTATTCAAAAGATATGCATAAATCTCCTTTTTTTTAAGGCTGGAAACCTCACATAAACATATCTTAACATGTTCTGCCAAACAAATGTTAACAAACTATTCTTTCTACTTTATCAGGTTGTATTGGCTTTACTTTGCAAATGTCTACTTTCTAGTGTGGGTGTAGCCAAGAGCAATAGTCAATAAAACCTGATAGAGGCGTGCACTGTGACCCATTTACATCAGGAGGACATACAGATATGTTTGATTATACTAAACTGGAAGCTACTGTGTATTTTCTTACATTCAAAGCCAGTGTATCTTTCCCAAAAATCATGGCCCAGTTACTCAAGATAATCTACAGACCTCGTTGTGAGCAATTTCATGTAGGAACTACTTTCTTTCTACAGTAGAATCTACCTGAACTACTTTCTTCTACTAGAGAGAAAGTAGTTCCTACATGAAATTGCTCACAACAAGGTCTGTGGATTATTTTGAGTAACCGGGTCATGATTATGTCATGTCATAATCCACAGACTAGGAACTAGGAACTACTTTTCTACTAGAAAAGAAAAAAGTTCTGGTAGATTCTAAAGTACGTCCAGTAGACTGCTGCAGAAAGAAAGTAACTGAAAGGGTAACAGCCATTATTTTTGGAAAGAAACAAGGTATTTTTTGTGCTTTGAGCACCACAAGTTGAGTGCCATTTAGTCCCATTATACTGGAGAGAAGGTGGACATCTCTACTCCCGATATCTCAAAAACTCTGTAGCTCACCAAAAAAATTTAGATGGATAAATAGCACTACAAGTCAGGGGAAAAATGTATGTGGAAATGGATAGCGGTTGCGATTGCACATTGTTGTCATACTGCAATTTACCAGCTATCCCTCTAAACATTTTTTTTCCCACGTTTCCATTATTGAGGCCATTTTAAGTAATAAAATACATGAACACATCATGTTTAATTTGTGCAATAGAGGGTTAAAATACAGGCTAAAGAGACACAGGAGGGTGTTTTAGGTGAGATATGATTTGCAGCTGAAAGGAGACTAGTGTGACGCAGGCACTTTCAGCCATTTCCTATGAGTAAATCCCCTGTTTCAAATAATTTAATTTATGAACTCCTGACCTCCTCTTGATGTCATAACAGATCCATATCTAATAATTTGCACTGTTGGCTCCCTGTGTGTTTATTGGCCTGTTACAGTACATTTCCTTTATGTGCTGTGTCAAACCCAGGCAGAGGTTTTCCACTGGCCTGCCCTGCACTGCCGCCACCAGTGCTGAATGACTTCACGGTCGCACACTGAGAGCGAATGTCACGGAAACATCTGCTACACTGATGACTGACTTGGATTCCTAGTCTGTGTTTACTTCACATGCCAGAGCCCAATGACAAAGAATAAGAGTTCAATTTAGGACTCAGTGAACCTTAAAATTTAATTTCATATCAATTCAGACAAAAGTGATTGAAGTAAAGGATGTGGTGAAAGAGTTTGTGCCTTAACCAGCACTGACTGCATGATGGTTAAAGGTCAGGAGCTTGTTTGTGATTAAATTACATACTTTAAAATAAGGATAAGCATGTAGTGTCAAAGTGACCCCTCCGAAGTCGCTTTTATAATCTCAGTCAACTCAGGCTAGGCTTGTCTATGTTGAAAAGAAAAAAGAATTCTGAAGATGGTTAAAAGATGATTAAAGATGTTGCTGAGGTACCTGTAAAAGTTAAATGCTAGCTATTTAGCCAGCATTTTACTCTGTAGCAAAAATGCTCACTAATCTCTCAATCTTCAGTTAGCTAGTTACATCTGATAGTTAATGTTAGCAAAAAGTTAGTAGTTAGTTAGTGAAGTCTAGGGGTTTTGCGTGCAAGTACTGGATACTAGCCCTAACCGGGAGTGTGAAGAAGAAGAAAACTGGACGGGTTTTCAAGAACGTCTGAACAGCCAGGAGTTGGGTTAGCTCATTGAGCTGCAGGCTAGGAGTTAGCAGGTCCTTTGACTCAGGTCTCTCCAGCACTGGTCCCTGCTCTTGTGAGCAGTGAGCTCTGTCATGTTTCTCAAGTTCAGTTTAAGTTGGTGATAGACAGATTCCAAAATAAAAGAGCTACTTTTCATACTAATGTCTGTGAGCTGGAAGGTGGTGAAGCTGCTGTGTGTCCTCGGCAGAGCTTTCTAAAAGCTGACATCTCTGTAACACTCATTCAGTCGCCATGTGTTCCTGTAACACCTGAGCCTTGTCACATA
>JAJHUR010113084.1:0-26041 GCA_027495735.1 Lutjanus campechanus | reverse complement strand
GATTCATTTAACAATCAATTAATCGATTAACCGTTGCAGCTGTAGTTGTTTAAAAAAGACCTTATCCTGTGTCACTCACTGTTTCTTGTGCGAGACGGGCCGCCTCCGCCAGCCCGTACAGCTTCCCCCTGACCAGGAAGACTCCTGCGGACCAGATACCGCAGTCCTCGTGGATCCAGCACTCGTCCAGATGAAGAGGCACCTTTGGGAGAGAGTTACTGTTGCTCTCAGGCAAACCATTGACAGCGGAGCAGTCGTAACCATCATCTGAGGAATTCACTGAATGGCTTTTGGCGAGTCCATGTAAATGTTCTTCCTCTTTCTGATCAGTCCTGCAGCTCTGGTTCTGGCAGTCCGCAGACGGGCTGATGGGATGGTACGGGCCGTGAAGGTCCCCGAGGCCCATGGCGTTGGCCGTCTGGCCGCACAGGCAGCACAGCAGCGTTGCCTGACACCTGTTCTCCGAGCTGAACCGAGCCAGCTGGAAACAAGATGTGTTGGGAACAAACCCAGACAGAGACCTGGTCTGCTGCTGCTGTCCTCCACCTCCTCCTCTGCTGCTGCTCCTCACTGACGCCTCCTCCTCCTGATAATTCACAATGGTGCACATCCTCTTCTCCATGTGAACAAAGGGGCAAAAACTGCCAGATTTCTTGTCCTTCTTTCCCTCTTTCATGTTTGCATATTTAAGCTTGATTTCTGGCTCTTTAGGAGGAAAATGAGCAGAAGGTCCGGTCTGAGTTCGCCTTTTTTTCCTCCGTCTTACGACAGTTTTTGTGTTTGCCGTCTTGTTCCTCTGATGCTGCTCTGGTGGGACTCTCATCTTCTGTTTCTGCTCAGCTCTTCTTAACTTTTTTGTTTTACGAATGGCGAGGGGCTTCTTTCGCTTGTGACTGACGCTTTTCGTGCGGGACACTTTGCAGCGTGGCTGCTGCTCTCTCGGCGGTGACTTCCTCTCCGTCTGAACGTCCACGCCGGACTCCTCTGAATTACTGCTCACTCTTTGGGACACATTTGGCTGCGAGACCGACTCCTCTGCATCCGAGCTGGACAGCCTCACCGCGTACTCCATGATGTCATCTGAATCACAACTTTCGTTATATATGCCCACCGCGTCGTTTTTGGCTCGTCTCCTCAGGCTGTGCCGAGACACGCTGCGGGTGAACTGAGGCGTTTCAGAAACAGATTTCCTGATTCTGGTACTACGCCGTACTTCTCTGCGTGGAGGTTTTTCACCCTCACTCTGCGAAGGAGTTTCTCTCGCCCGACTCTTCTTACGTGAAACACTTTTCTTACAAGAAAAGGTGTTGCTTTTCTTCTTTTCATTAGTGACTGAAACTTCGATAACGTCGCTGTCGTCGCTTGAAATGTCTACCGGAGATTCAGCCGGGTTGCCGTAAACAGCACTTAGGTCTGACAGCAGCACTACAGGCCTGGTGTGATGCACAGGAATGTCCACTGAGCTGTCCGAGGAGTCCTCCGAGTACGAGCTGTCGGGACTGGGCGAGCTCAGAGGCTGAGGTAGGTGATAGCAACCTCTCCCTTCATCCAGCGAGGACACAGCCGGGGACAGGGGCTCCACAATGTGCCTCACGCTGTCCTGGATGAAAGGGCTGCATAAGAGCGGCTCCTTCGCCGAGGAGACCAGGAAAATAACATCAGAGCCGCTGTCGCTCTCCTCTCCGCCGCTGCTCTCCGGACCTGGACCGCCGGTCTGGTCGGGCCCATAGAATCCTGGGTGCCAAAGGTTGCCGTGGACTCCGTCCCGGTACAGGTCCAGCCCCGGAGCCAGTGTCGAATTCATGTAGTTCCCTAAAGACTCTGGGCGCTGCTCCATGTCTCTGCAGTGGACAGGTGCACCTGACTCAGGGTGCAGCTGCGTGGACAGAGAGTTGTAGGAGGATGAGGCTCTGGTTCTGAACAGGGAGTTGATCTCTGTGCTGCAGCTCGGTGGGCGTCTGTGGTACCACTCGGGCTTCTTTGCCAGGTCCATGGCTTCAGTGTGGCTGCGGGTCAGGGGGTTGACTGAGTAGCCCTTTGACAGGTCCATAGCCATGAGAGATGGATCCTGAGAGGACACTTCCATCACTGCAAAAAAATACATAGACCTTACTGAGAAGTGTGACCTGAGTCCTTCAGAGGGAAATAAAGAGGAACTTTCACACATCAAAGTCTGTTACAGCTGTTGGGAAGAATTACGGCATGACATAAGACAGCCCCTCCAGATGTTTCACAGACATTTTTTGACAGACCAATAAGGTGATGCTGTAATTATGTGCGCATGACCAAAACAGAAAGAGATGCTATTTGCAATTTGCTATTCACTCAGTGTCAGTCACGTGAGCAGAAGCCAAATCACATTCCTTCAACATTACAAATTTTAATCGGCCATCTTAAGATTAAGATAAGAGCCGTCGTCCCGATCATTACGATGAAAACACCAGCAGGTATAACAGTATATAACAGTATCAGCAATTGGCTAAAATAAGTTGGAAAATATCTGAATATTGAAAATCTAATATCGCGCATCCATATGTGATTTGACAATATAACAATTATTTTCATTGTCTGCAGGTTATTTTCTTGATGATCTAGTTTGTAACTTGTCAAAAACCGTGAAAAAATAAACAAACAAATAAATAAAACCTCCCACAGACAACATGACAATCAAAGTTTTCTTCAGAGGTTCAAACTGAAGAAATGTAGTTTATAGTGAATTATGGCAACAAAAAGTAGCAAATCATCTCCCTTGAGAATGCAAAATTTAAATTTCTTCTCAGCATTTTTGCTTCACAAATATCTAAAACAACTAACAAAGATTTTGATAGTTGGTTAGTTGTTTTATTTCAAGCAAAACAGCATTAAAAAAAATCAAACATTCTCTGGTTTTGGCTTCTTAAATGAGAAGATTTGCTGCTTTCTTATATTGTCATACTTCACTTCAAACTATCATCACCTCTGGAAAGCTGTGACGTGTATTTTTTGACTTTTAAAAGAATTAAATTATTAATTGATCACGAATGTTCCCAATGATCGATTCAGGAAAATGATTACAATTTGCAACCCTAATACAAACTATAAATGGAACCCAATTTAAAAACCCTAATATGCAGTTTTTACTTCCTTAAATGTGAAATTTAAACTACTTCACTTATTTCAAAGTATTTTGCTGAAATGTTACAGCAGTCTCAGTATGCTGTTTACATGTAAAGGAAAATAAACAAATATTGGATTTCATTTGCTTGGTAGATTAAAAAAAAAATATTCTTATTAATTATTTATATATCAATATGATTGTTCTGTGACGAATCAGGACCGAGAAACACGAGCAGGACATCTCTTTAACTGAGCTTTCTAATCAGAAATGTTAACAGGTAGGCCCGTCCACTGATCCATCCCTCAGTGATGTGAAAGGTAATGTAACCTGCCTGAACACAACAACATGATGTACTGCAGCTCCAACTCACAACAAGTCTTTAAAGTCCGCTCTGCTGGTGCTCTTACCCCTGAGGTGGCAGTAGTTTGGATGGACGAGCCCGGTCCTGACAGTGCAGGCTGTAGGATGTCACTTTCCCTCAGAGAAGTCGGGTAGCTGGGTTAGCTAACACACCTCTCCAGGCCCATCATCAGGACTGCATGTAAACAAAAGCAGCCCGACTTCATGCTAGCTGGACAGCTAACGTTAGCATGCTAAGCTAGTTCCAAACGCAGACGACACTCGACGCGGTAACGACTCATAAACATTTTGCTAAAGGACTGCTCGCGGGTTAATTCACCTCCCCTCGTTACTGTTGGTATTTTAAAGTTGTCATCATGGACACCTTCTTCCTTCCAGCGTCAAGTCGCACCGACAGAACCAGGACGACACCGGAAGAGAAGGACGTCCCTTCAAAGTAAAAGCCTCGAGAAGTCATTCACGAGTCTTTTTTTTTCTCCATATCTTTATTTAAGTAATTTCTTTAAAAATAATCGGCAAACACAGATAATAAAAACATATACAAATAAGAAAATAAAGAATATATAAAAGTGAATAGAAGAAGGATGAAAAAATAACAGAAATAATGTAATAAAATAAAATAAAATAAGAAAATAAATATAAGAAAAAAATAATTGATAACATGAATATGGGTGTATAGACATACACTTTTGGTAGCTTTTTTGTAGCTGCAGTGATTGTCTTAATATATATCTCAATTTCTTTCTTGAAAACATGAAAGTGAGGTTAGTAAAAGTACTCATACTACCATAAAACATCCCCTATGTATGATAAATGATTTGATATGACATAATTAGATTGTTAATACCTGTGCATTGATGTGAACGCAGCATTTACTGTTATAGCTGCTCAGAGTGGTACAGAAGCTGAGAACGGCCAGTCGATGAAGTGGAGTTTTTATCTTTCTTCCTCAAACTGTGACAGAATTTTCAACCTGGCAACCATGAGGGGACAACAACACAAAATAACAGAGACTGTACAAGTTTAATCTGCCAGTTTGATTTAATGATCATAAAACACAGCAACATTTATATTAATAAAACTGCTGTGTACAAATATAAATTACAGTGTATGACAGAGTAATCTCCCAATAAAGTTACCTGCCAGAAATGTTTCAAAATTACTTTAATTTAAAAGATTTAACTAATAAAAACACAACAAAACAACTTGACCAGTTTAATGACACATACAGCAGTACAAACAACAAAAGTATTACAAAACAAAATGGCTGTACAGATAAAAATACATATAAAATATAACACAAGTGCCTATTTTCTGTATGATAATATTTTGTAAATACAAATATTAAAAGTTTAAAAAAAAAAACTTGCAGTTTCATTGGACCACATCAGGAGAAGTCAATCACAAACTCAAAAGGTCGAAAAGGTTAACAAATGGTTCAGACAGACATCAAACACAATATGCAGACCATATAAACATTTTTATTTTCTTTAAAAATTAAGAAATGAAAAAAAAAAAAAAAAGTGTGAAATGAGATTGTCTACACATGAACATATCTTGGTCTGGTGGGTGTCATCTTTGTGTTTTAGCTCACCTGTAGGTTTACAGGAACTTTCAATCAGGTGACAGGTGGAGCTGGACAGAGCAGCACATTCAGGTACTTTGCTCTTGCATCATGGCTCCGCCCCTTTTGGGGTGAAAGCAGATTTTCTCATGTGACTGGCGGTTAATGCAAATTTGGAGGTCTTTGCCAATTTAACAGCATAAAACAAGAATACTGTATTATTACACATGCCTGTCTTTTGGCTCCTAATAGGCTCTGTTATTTTATTTTATTTTATTTTATTAGCTTGTTTTCACCCAGATGGGGGCATGGCCATTCTGAAAAAATGACGTATGCCTGCTTACATGTCTAATTTTCTGACCGCTAGGCTCGGCAACCCCACACCAGGTATTTGCTACGTTGTTTTATTGGTGAAATGTTTGACTGTATGACTCATAACACTGAACACCATTAACGGTGAGAAATAAATATTTCATCAAAAGCACATAAATGGAAGTCAGACTGTTATTTCACTGGACATATTATTTTTGTTTTAAAAGCATTTCTTGTGGGTTTAGACGAAAGGGAGGAAACTTATATGCTACAGTAAAAACAAATGTGATGCTGCTCAGGGTGAAGTCTGCTCCAGAGCGCGATGAGCCAGTCTGAGGTTTTCTCTCAGTTCGTCCATCTCTCGCTCTGTTTTGGCCCTTATGATGCTCAGCTCGGTGTACATGTCCTTGTACTTCTTTGTCGCGTTCCTCTTGTCCTGTAACATGAAACACGGAAACGTGATCAGGTCATTATTCATCAGTTATGTTGTTGTTGGTAAATTCATGCTCCAGAGCCTTGGACCCATCCAACCATTGTTGGGCGCTTGTGACATTCTGACTGGTCACATTAGTCCGATATCCAGTGAGTGAAAACGCATCAATATCAGCCTCCAATACTAATACTGGGTCAGATCAGTTTGACCTCTACAAATAATGATCTAACTGTCTTTCCACAGAAGCTGAGATCAGGTTAGTTCAGTTCATTCACTTCCTCTCTTTGATTTCAGGCTGTTTACAGTTATTATTCAGCTGCACCTTTTGTGCCGACTGCAGTTCATCCTTCAGAGACGTGATCTCCTGCTTCAGACACTGCACCTCAGACTCCTTCACTCGCAGGGTAATCTGAAAGAAAAACTTCAAATAATGAGCTTCACATCTTTAGAAAAGGATAAAGAACCAAACAACTCCTTCACAATGAAATGACTCATAAGAGTATTTTGAGAGGGTTGACAGTGTGCAGTACTTGTGTCTTGGGTGACATCTAGTGGTCAGACACGCTTGATAAAATGATTTTATTCACATAAATCAAACTGGAAGCTCATAAACAAAAAGGGGAAACTACAAGAGAAGAGGACATCCCGCCTCGTTAAGAAGCAGGGTGTCAAAGTCTTACCTCCATTTCGTACACATCCATCCCCTGACTGAGCGGCAGGTCGTCCTGCTTCGCCAGAGAGCAAAGTCTGGTTATCTCTGCTGCCAGGTGACCGCTCAGCTCCTGGACAAATTAAAAACAACACAACAATGAGACTTCTTACTAAATGACACCATGTTTTTGTCCTTTAATTCCCACCACATCAAAGTAAATATCTCTAATTCTCTAATCATGTTTTTTTTTTTACAGCCAGCGCAAAATACCAACTTTTCTCGCAGGTTCCTCAGCTGCTCCCGAGCGGAACATCAAAGCGAGCGAATGAGAGTTTTCAACAACATTTTTAGGCAAATGTTCCACAATAAAAGTCTTGCTAAGAAATGAAGGGTTTTGTCCACTGAAAGCTAGAAAGCCAGAGGGCTTTTAATTTGAAACGGATGCAGTTTTGAGAACTGAAAGTGAGTCATTTTTACACCTGGACCTCTGTGGGTATTAACTGTGCAGAAGAACATTCAAATGATGTATTACAGGGTGTATATCAGAGCCCCCACCTGGTTTCTGGTCCTCAGGTCTTGGTTTTCCTGCTGGCACTGACACAGGGCCTTCCTCTCAGCATCCAGAGCCTGCACAAGATGTCCGTTCTCCAGACACTTGAGAGAGAACTGCTGAGACAAAACCTGGAGCTCTCGCTGGTAGGACGTCAGCTCCTCGCTTCAAGAACACACACAAATACAGACATACAACACAGGCGCACACACGTTACTAATTCTGACCAGCAAAAACAAAACAATACGTGCAATACACCATTTGTTTTGTAAGCTATAACACACAGTGCACATTTAGATGATGGGACGTACCTGTGTTGTCTGTAAATGTCGTCCAGGTGTGCGTTTCCTGTGTTGTTCTCTGACTGACATCTCTTCTGCACCTCCCTCTCCAGCTCCAGCTGGTGAGCGTTCTTGATGGCTTCGATCGCTGAGAGAAAAGGAATAATACACACAAAATTTCACGACATTAATCAAGGACGATAAACCCTGCATGACACTCTTGGCATGTCATCGATATCGGCAGACAAAATTAAATATTGGTATTGTCTCGAAATGCTGATATGTCTGCTGCTAAGATGAGGCTTTAATTATGCTCGCATTTGCAATGGTC
The DNA here is from genome assembly GCA_027495735.1 of Lutjanus campechanus. Lineage (NCBI taxonomy): Eukaryota > Metazoa > Chordata > Actinopteri > Lutjaniformes > Lutjanidae > Lutjanus > Lutjanus campechanus. The sequence continues at coordinate 18,461 of JAJHUR010113084.1, read as the reverse complement.
ACTTATCGGCCGTGTGAGGAGGAGCCAATCACCTTCCTTCAACACTAACAATTTAACAGCCCATCTTAAGAGCCGTCATGCCGATCATTATGACAAATTAGTGAAGAACAAAGAGGAAAGAAAACTGTCAGCAGTACTTTTCTTATTTTGCTCAGTGAATGTGCAAATTTTGAAAAACATTGTACTTTATTTTGAAAATTATTGAAAACAATTCCCTTTGGATTTAAGAAAGTTCTATCTTATATAATTTAATTTTGAAAAGTATCACATTTCATCTTGAAAATTCCAAAAGAGACTCAGTAATGAAAATATGTGCATATATCAACATCGACCAAAATGAGTTGGAAAATATTGCATATTGCAATACTGCATCCCTGCTCTCTATGTTTTGACTTCACTTTTGGGGAAATGACATGCCGTCCTTAAAGGGTCAGTGGTCTGTCCTCACCGGTTGCAGTAGCAGCGCTCTCCTCCTCCAGCAGTCGGTCTCTCTCCACCAGGAGGCGCTCCACTTCCTGCTGGTGTCGGCGCTGCAGCTCCTCCACGACCTTCACATGAGACTCCTCCATGGAGGCAAAGCCGCGCTCACACGTGACCTGAAGGAACAAGAGACGTTCACACATTATTATGAAACCTTCAGCTTCTCTGTCACTTTATCTTTTATACTAAGAGTCATATGACTGTCATTTAATCACCTACCTTCAGTTTTTCCATCTCCTTCTCATGTTGCAACTGAGCAGAGCTCACTTTCCTGTCAAACTCTTCTCTCATCTGCTCCTCTATGACAGCCAGCTGCTCCTCCAGCTCCGTCACTCGTCTTCTCAGCTCTAAAACTTCTGTCTCAAAGCTCGGATCTGTTTCCTCAAGAGATGTCTCGCTTTTCTTGCCGTTTTCTTCTTCCATCTCCTGGATTCCCAACTGACCTTCAATGCATGAAAGTGGGATTTCCATGCAGTGGAGCTCGAGGGGCTCCACCATCTCTTCCTCCAGTGTTTCAGGTATCTGTTGTACATTTTCCTCCGCTCTACTTTCATCTGCTACCTGTAACTCTGTGTCATCTGTCTGGCAACAGACGTTCATCTTATCGCCCGATGAGGACGACTGCTGCTCTTCTAAGTTTGACAAACTTTCTCTAAGCTGCCTGTTTTCTTCCGTCAAGTCGACACAGCTGCTGCAGATGAGAGTAGACGCGAGCAGTTTCTGTTTGGTTTCCTCGAGCTCCCTCTCATATTTGGACTGAAGTCGGCTCAAATGGCAGCAGTACAATGCTTCAGTGGCTGCAGAGTGGATGAAACCAGACCAGGGATGCTCCAAAAAGTGGAAGTTTAGGAGTCTGTCGGCCATCAGCTGGAGTTTGTCCTGCGCGGAGGTGCTGACGGAGGAGGCGAGATGGTTCAGCAAAGACATTTTCATCTGTGTGACGCCTCTAAAATGTTTTATTTCACACAGCTGGTTATTAAAATCAAACATCCTGCTTTCATCTGTCTTTTTGGTTTCTGTCACACTTGCAGTTTTCCAAATAATATCCACATCTGTCACACTGTCTGTCTCAGGAAGTAGACTGTGCCCTAAAAGCAGCATTTGTTTCTCCACGATCATACGTCCTGTCACCTCACTAAGAAGCACCTCCTCTGGTTTCTCCTCATTGCACTGGGAGGGACTGGACTCCAGCTTGTTGAGCAGCGAACTCCATAACTCTTCCTCCCACTTCAACGTATTCTCGTCACTCTCCTCCATCCTCAAACCAAAATCTAACGTGTCAATCACCTCCAGTAATTTCCCCAAAGCGTTCAGCCTAATGACCATCCCCTCCATCACTTGCTGGATCCTTTCTTCACCAGAAACACATCTGTTGCTGCCTCCATCTTTCAACCTCTCCTCCTCCAACTCTTGATTCAGCCTCCTGATGTCAGCCTCCGCCTCTACAGCTGTTTGACGGTAAACTTCCTCAGCCTCCTTCAGCTCCACATTCTGCGCCCGGAGCTCCCCGCAGGTCACTTCTGATTGGTCGAGCCGCCTCTCCAGCTCCGTCAGCTTGGCCTCGGTGGCCTCCAAACATCGGAGCAGATATCCCTCCGCTTTCTCTGCACCCTCGCTTTTCTCCTGTCCTGTTTCTGCTGGGGCGCTATGCTGCAGCAGCACCTCCGTCTCCCTCAGACTCTCCTCCAGAGAGGTGATCAACGTCTGGGCCTCCAGGAGCTGCTGGCTTCTCAAGCTCAGCTCCGTCTCCAGATCTTCCACCCCTGTCTGTCCCAGCTGCTCCACCTCAGGGAGGTGATGCGGTTCGGTGTACCGGCTGCTGAGCTCTGCTTTCAGTCTCTCTATCTCGCGGTCTGCCTCGGTCAGCTGGTTTAGCATCTCCTGGTTGCGCTGGTTGAGAGCCTCATTCTGGCTGGTGAGCAGCTCCACCTCCTGGGAGAGCCTCCTCACCATCGCCTGGTCTGGAGGAATGTGGTGCTCCACACAGCAGCTCAGCGGGCTGTTATCTCCCTCTGCAGGCTTCTCCGGGATTAATGAACCAAAGTCGCTGTGATTTGTTTGTGTTTCTGAGCTGGGAGCCTGCTGATAGTCCTCTCTGTCCAGCTGGTTGGTTTCTCCATCACTCTGAGAGAACAAGTCTTGGCTGTCTGATGCAGGGGATAATAAAGGTGTGGATAATGTCTCCCCCAGTTCTTGGAACTTTCCTTCTGTATCCTGCAGCCAGATGCTGGGTGTCTGCGGCGTTAATGAAGGTGGTTCAAAGCTGAGCTGCTCCTGCATGTCCTGTCTGATGAGATTCTGCTGTTGCAGGAGCTCTCTGGTGTCTCTGTACGTGTCTGTCAGGGTCTGTATGTGGCTGTTTGATGACTTTTCTGCTTCAGAAGGTGGCGGAGGGTCCAGCTTCAGGAACGAAAAGGAGAAGAATTAGCTACTGACTGTTGGAGCACAGAGAAAATAATCAAAGCTGATCAGCTGATGACCAAACTGTGTCAGACCTGCTGCTGATAACATCCTGCTGTACTCAGCTGAGCCTCCAGCTCCAGTCTGAGACGCTCCGACTCTGCCAGCTGCACCTTCAGATCCTCCACCTTCAAAAAGACGACCAGTTAACACTCATAAATCCAAAATCTGCAGCTATAATTATTATACTTCGGATAAAAGTTTTAAATAAACATCAAGTCCTATAATCAGGCTCCTCTGTCCAATTAATCAACATGAACATCAACATTAAAAATACATCGTTAGACATGATGTAATATAAGAGCAATAACTTAGCAAGAAAGTAGTAGCAGTAGTAAATTCTCTCTTTTTAGCTTGTGTCTCCAGCTCCTTAGAGTCAGCATTATAATGAAGTACTGAAGTGCTGCAGAGACGTCCTGGCCCACAAATCTTGCTCTCTAGATGTATGAAAACATTTTTTTTTCCTTACCATACCATGCAGCGCTAATTTAACCCATCCAATAGAGACATTTCACTTTAAACCACAAAGGTCCTTCCTCATGTTGGTTCACGTGTAAAAATCAGAGGATCACCAAAGTTAACAGGAACCTCGAATGTTAAAAACTAAGAGTCTAACTAAAAATCTATGAAGTTAAAGGGACAGTTCAACCTAATATGAAAAAGACATATTTTTTAAAATATTTCTAAGTGTAGTGTTGTTTATCTATCTGGATTGTTTTGGTGCGAGGTGCAGAGTTTTGGAAATATCAGGCACAGAAATGTCTGACTTCTCTCTAATGTAACGGAACGAGATCGCACTCGTGCTTAAAGTTTGTTTGTATTTTTTTAAACTGAACATCAGTTTCTCTTTCTAGAAATCGTGACCAGTTTACTCGAGATAATCCACAGAACCTTGTTGTGAGCAGTTTCATGTAGGAACTAGTTTCCTCCTGTGGTAGAATTTACTGAAACTACTTTCCTTCTGTAACAGAATCTACTCGGGATGTAACAATACGTGGAATATCGCAATACCACAATCTCAGAAAATGTCAATATTGTACCAGACTGTAACAAGTTATATTACATGGTTGATTATATTATTTGATTATTTTAATTTACAAAAGGGCTGCATTATTTTTGTTCTGCAGGTGCAAAAAAAAAAGAAAATTCATACCCTTTTTTTTTTGCACATGCTTGGCTTCCATTTTTCATTTTATTAAAGAGGAAAATCAGAGGCATGTAAAGTTAAATGGGAAAATAAATTTGATATGAATAAACCATGCTGTACATCACTCAATAAAGGACATTTTTTCCTTCAGTTTTAAGCATGGTAATATCGTACCACAAGTTTTTTGGTATCGTTGCATCCCCAGTATCTACCAGAACTATTTCTACCAGAGAGAAAATAGACTGTTCACAACAAGATCTGTGAATTATCTTGAGTAACTGGGTCACGGTTTCTGGAAAGAGGCATTGCTGTTGAGTTATTCAAACGTTTCTGGTGCCATCTAGTTCCATTATATTGGAGAGAAGGCAGACATCTCTACGCCTGATATCCCCAAAACTCTGTAACTCACACCAAAACATTTTAGATGATAAATAAACAGCGATAAATAGCACTACAGGCCAGGGGGAAAATATGTATTTTTGATCTTGGGTGAACTGTCCCTTTAAAAAAGAAAAAAACTACTCAAGTATATGAGTTGAATCCAGATTTAAAGCACTCACTTTGTGCCTGTAGCTGTCCAGCAGCTTCTCCACCTCCACAGAGTCTCTGTCTTCAGTAAACAGAGGGACAGTTCTGTCCAGCCTGAAAACCGTCTTCTCCACCAGCTTCCAGCACTCGTCGATCTCTTCCTCCACTTTCTGCTGTGATTTTGGACTCAGCGCTCTGATGCCGCCATCTGCTGCTTTCTCTCCAGTCAGCTCCGAGCCCAGAGAGATGCCCAGCATGCTCTCATACCTCCTCCTCCTCTCCTCCCGCCTCTTCCTCCTCTCCAGGTCGCCCAGCTCCAGCGAGCCCAGAGCTTTAGTCCTCTGAGGGTCTGAGTCCGGAGGCGGCTTGTTCTTCTGAGGCCTGAACTCGGCCCAGTCGAAGGTTTTGTAGCGTCCTTCCCGCCGTCGCTCCATCACAGTCCTGTGTTTGGTGTGAGGGTCTCTGTCTGTGGAGACGTCAGCAGAGGGAGAGTCCTGGGTCACGTCTGGTTTGGGGAGAGCTTCAGGTGGGCTGCAGGGGCTGTGGTGACCAGGTAAACTGTACAAAATGATGGAGGACAGTAAAATATGTTGTAGAGTCGGCATGAAACAATTATTTGATTCAACTAATTTTTCAGTACCACAGGGAAAAACTGACAGAACACGAGGGCATAAAATTTACTTGAATCTGACTTTACCTGGTGACATCAGGAGCGTTAGCTGGATGTACGTTCTTCATCAGCGCCTGGATCCAGTTCTTGCGGATCCCTGAAGTCATGGCCGACAGGGTGTAGACGCCCTTTGGTGCCTGTGTCATAAAAAAATCATGTAAGCCTTTGTTCTCATTAATGCAGGAGATTCAGGTTTTGTCTGTTTAGCGGAGGAACTGTTTTCTTACGTGGATCTGAAAGCCGTAGTTCCTCTGCACTTGGTACTCAGACACATTATAACACTTCGTCAGGTCGATTTCTCCTTCAAGATCTGAAGCCTGAGGGGAGAAAACAAAAGACTTCAGCTCGTCTTAAAGAAAACACTTTTTTACTGTATTTGTTTTCTGTTAAAATAACTAATATTAAAATACCTCCTCAGCTATTGAGTCCTTGTAGAACCTCAGACTGTCGGCCGACAGAACGAACCAGTATTTCTTCCACTAGAGGGAGGCAGAAGACAACAGGAAGTTCATGTGGGCAAGAGGATGTTAACACATTTATAGAAATCATTTAAATAAAAAAAATATATATTTACCTGATCATTTTCATCCAATTTGACCATCCAGCCTTTTTTGAAGTTTAATAAATCTGGCTGTAAAGAAAACACAATGTTATTAGACAGCACATTTTGTGCAACTTCTTTAACCAATCCTGCAAAATGCAAACAATCTATTAATCAATGAATCATTAATCAGTCCAATTAGTCTAAAGTGCATAGTGTCCGTGCATTCAGGGTGTGTCCAACTCCACTTTGCTATTTAAATGACACATAATCTGGGCACAAAATGAGACACAAAGGGGTTGTACTTAGTCTCCTAAATAATCAAAGGTGTGTTTTGGGTGTTACATGAATGAAACAAATCAGTGTGTCATCTCCCATTGCCTTCAAGAGAGTCAGGTGTACTAGGTGTGCACTAGTCCTGTGATGATCAAAGTGTGAAAAAATACATTTGGACTACACTTAATAACAACGTCTCTTTCCAGAAATCATGACCCGGTTCCTCTAAATAATCCACAGATCTTGTTGTGAGTCGTTTCATATAGGAACTACTTTGTTTGTGCAGTAGAATCTACTGGAACTACTTTCTTTCCGCTAGAAAGAAAGTAGATCCAGTAGTTCCAGTAGTTCCAGATCATGTAATCATGTTTTGGTGCCTCACCGTCATGACGTTGTCCGACGTCCTGCGGTCCAGAGACCTGGATCTTCTCTGAGATGGGGGAGCAGTGAGCTGGGCGATGTCTCCACATGACTGGAGCTTCTGTGAAAAATGAATTGAGGATGAAAACACTGAAATTATAAACTCTTCTCATCACAGCAGGGTTCCTACATCATTTTCAAAGTCTAATTCAAAGATTTTCAAGCATTTTCAAGGTGCATTTTCAGGGTTTTACAGCACCGTACAGCTGTGGCAAACAACAAATTCTGTTTTGTGATGATATTCTGGTGACAAATTTAAGGAAAACACGAGTGTTTCATGTTTCAAAATGTGTGACCTGCCTGTAAGAAGACTTGGCATCTTACTTAACCTGGCTGAACCAATAAAAAACAATGACCTCAATTTAAAAAGAAATCTTTTGTATCTTTTTCATATCTCTTTCATATAAATTGTGGCAAGGTGAAAATTATATAGAGGCTGTAACAAGATGAAAATGATGCAAAAGACGTCAAAAGAAACAAAATTAAGTGAAGGGCGTAACAAGGCAAAAATGACGATAAGACATAAAAAAAAACAAAGTAAAAGATGTAACAAGACAAAAACACCATAAAGGAGGTAACAAGATGAAAACAATGTACAAAATGTACCAGGATGAAAATGATGTATAAAACATAACAAGTTATAAAGAATGTAAAGGACGTATCAAGAAAGATTTGACCACATTTTTACAGAAACAGACGGTAGAAATGTCCTTCAGAGGACGACTTTTTACTTTTATACTTTGAATACATTCCAGAGCCTGTACTCTCACTTTTACTTGAGTAAAGAGTTTGTACACTTTCGCCACCTCTGCCTAAATCCAAGCCCCCCTTTCAAACCTTCAAACCACCACATTAACACTGAAGGGTTTTCAATCATCACGAGCATTTTCTGTTTTTTAATCAGACGCAGGTTTTTCGTGACGTGTTTTCTCAATCAGGACGGTGGCAGTTTGTCAGCGCGGCCTGCATTCCATCAGCCAGAGTAACCGATAGTCTGGATCCTTGGCAGAGCTGTCAGCTGTAAGGATTAGGGCCCTGCTGTAGAGCACCGCGGGGAGCCCGAACAGGCTTTTCTACACCGCCTGTTAAACTCTTACTCACATCACCAGTGAACTGCACATGGATGACTGCGTTTTTGGCCGTGGAATGCATGAAAAGGTTTCAGACAAAAATCCCTGATACTCTGCGGCTTTTTGTCTTACGTTTCAGAATGATGCTACGAGTCCAAATAACTCGAACGAGATTCCTGCGTGCGTCTCGTGTTCAGGTTTCACGCTGGCCTCCAGAGCACGTATCAGAGCCTCTTTGAGTCTGGATTACACAGCGTTTTACTGACACAAGGGTACGTTTTTTGTTTACTTGAGCCACTGCTATTCAAAAGATTCATTCTTCCCTCTTATATAACCACTTAAACGGGAAAAAATGACCAATTTAATCGTTACAGAACATTCTTTGTTGTTTTTTTCCTTCTTCTTCTGGCATTTACGTTGAAAACTATCCAAGGACACAGCGCACGGAGGAACACAGCGATCCGGCTGCTGTGTGAACTGATCTTTTTTTTTTCTTCCAAACAATCGCTGACCGCCGCAGACAGAGACCGTCCTCTGTTTTGTGAAGAAGCCTCCCAGGGCCGTGGGGGGGCGGAGGGGGTGAGGAGGGGAGGGGCCGCCTCGGGAATGTCAGCTCTGAGGCCTGAATGAACTCCGGACAGGCTCTTTTGACCTTCTCCTGACTACCAAAACAAACGCACCCAAAGACACATAAATGATCGTGTGGGATAAAATGTGCTGCTGGAGCGTTTAAAAGTCAAATCCTCTGGAATGAAAGTTTAATCAAAGATTAACAGCTGCCACAGTGACGACCATCTGCACAGCAGGGCTGTCACGATTCTACGAATCCACGATTTGATATGACTTTTGATTTTAAGGTCATGACTCAATTCGATTTAAACTTTTACTTTTTTATTGTTAGGCTATCAAGTCTAGTCTATATGGTTCAAGGTAGATTAATCAATTATCAATCTATCATTAAATGAATGAATGCCAATGATTTTGATAATCGATTAATCAGTTTGATTAACTTTTTGAGAAATAAAGTCCACATTTTCTGATTTTAACTTCTTAAATGTGAATATTTTTTGGGGTTCTTTGCTCCTCTGTGACAGTAAACTGAATATCTTCAGACTGTGGACCAAACACAACATTTGAGGACGTCATCCTGCACTTTGGGAAACATTGATTACTAGAGGAAGTAACTGACTGATTAATCGACTACTAAAATAATCGTTAGTTGCTGTAGATGCTACTTGTGACTGACGTAGGCAGCTCAAAGCTGCTTTGGCACATACGTCTTGGTTCTGTCCTAAAATACTTGTTGCTGTTGGACAAGCGATAGAACCGGATCCTTTGACTGCCATATTCAGTGTTTTGGGAGAAGGTTGCGCTGTTAAGGGAGCTAATCACACAGCTGCAGATTATTTTCACCATCAACTAATAGATGTTTAGGTGTTTGGTGGATAAAATGTCAGAAAATGGCAAAAAAAAAATGTTGATCAGTGTTTCCCAAAGTTGATGTTATTAGCAGATAAAGGCTAGATTGCTTCTCCTGAACTGGAAAAACCCAGAGACTCCCACTTACATTTTATGGTTATGAGATGTCATATAGAACTTGAAACTAGAGAAACTCAGATTAACAATTTGTGGCTCTGCTAAAAAAATTGAGAAAATGTGGGATCCCTTCATGGTCTGAATCGACTTTAAATCTCCTCTCATGGTGCTCACAGTCATATAGTTATTGTGACTGCTAATGAATTTATTTCTTTTTTGACGTACCGCATCACTGAATCCTCTCATATTGAATTCTTAAGGAACTTGAGTCTTTCTTGTGTGTGTTTGTTTTTTGTTTGAATTGTACGGATGCTGTTTTATAAACCAAATGACATAATCCAACAAGAATGAGAAGAAAGAAAAAGGGCCGATTATCTTGTTACCTGGCAGGGGTCCTATTTGAAAAAGTCAGAATTGTTTAATGGTATGTTGCATCTCATAGATCTAAATCTTTAATTTTAAGAAGTAATTATAAGAAGAAAGAAAAGGATTTGAACCCACAAGGTCATGATTACAAGCAGCTACGAACTGAGCTAACAGAGGACTACAGCTGACCTGAATTCATCTCTACTCTACCTACAGAATCTGAGCTCACTGCTGACCTACAACCTGTTGCCAAAAGGTCTCTGGACTCGTCAGACCACAGCTCACTTTTCCACTTTGCGTCAGTCCATCTCAGACGAGCTCGGGTCCAGAGAAGTCTGCAGTGTTTCTGGATGTTGTTGATTTATGTTTTTCTCTTTGCATGGTCGAGTCTTAACGTGCATTTGTTCCTGAGCCCACGTAGTATCCTTCATACAATAATGTGGGGTTTTAATGCAGTTTTTAATGCAGCGCTGCCTGAGGGGGTCAAAGGTCACAAGCATTCCATGTTGATTTTCAGCCTTGCTCTTTACGTGCAGAGATTTCTCTGGATTCTCCTAATCTTTTAACGATATTGTGGATTGTAGACGCTGAAATCCCCAAATTCCTGCAGTTTTGTGCTGAGAAACACTGTTCTTGAACCCACACAGTTTTCCATCCTTGTGAACGACTGAGTCTTACCAGGATGCCCCTTTTATACCCAATCATATACACACCTTTCACAGGCTTTTGTTGCTCCTGTCACAGCTTTTTTGAAACGCGTTGCAGGCATCAAATTCAGAATTATCATATATTCATAAAAAACAATAAAGTTAATGAGTCTGAACATTAAATATACTGTCTTTGTGCTGTATTCAGTTGAATACAAGTCGAAAAGTATTTGCAAATGATCGCATTCTGTTTTTATTCACGTCCCAGCTTTTTTTGGGATTGGGGTTGGGGTTTATTGCTCTCTGGATCACACTGTGTTTTTAATATGTGTAAAATGCTTCGTGGCTGTGTCTTAACATGTCTGTTTTCTCCTCTATGAATCGATCACAGCCTGACGTTTTACTGCAGAAAAACTGCTTTATGTAACAGTCTGTTTGTGGACTGTTTATGCTTCATGTTTGTCTCACTCAGACAGAAACTTCTCAGGGTCTACTCACCTCTTTAATCACTAGAGTCTAGCCCGACAACACACAGTGACTGTCATTCACAAGCCAGATGTGCACTTGGGAAGGAGCTACATGGAATGGAGTTCATCAGGTCCGGTAAATACGGGCCGTCACGTGATTCTGCAGTTTATCGGCAGAGTTTTGAGATTCTCATAAAAGAGTCCTTGAGCAGTTCCCCACATTAACGCTGTATCTTGTTTTAGGTCTGAGGAATCCCTGGAAAAAATCTGTAAGAGGAATGTCGTCTCCCAGATTACAACACACAACAGGAGGCGGCCTGAACGCCTTCGGGGCATCAAAACCAGTTCTGTTTCACAAACAAAATGCGGCTCTGAGTGAATCACCGCCTCTCTCCCACCTGCTGACACATGCACCCACACACACACACAGGCTGCAGGAAACACATGCCTTGACACGGCAGGATCGACTCGCATCCACGCGTTTCATGCCAAACTCTCATCACCTTCTTTTTGTTTTAGCGCTCAACGAAGACTGAATGAAAAAAGAAAAAGCCATTTACACACAGTGGCTGACTGATGGAAACACTCCCAGTGTGGAATTCAAAAGATTTACTCCCACAGTGTTCGATCAGGTCAGAGCTTCATCGTTAAAGTGACGTCTTCCTTTGCACAACACCTGGTTTCTGTGAGTCACGTTCAAGTCCAGTCCAGCCCACAGCCCAGCCCAGGGACACAGCCTGGATACAGTAAACTGGTCTGAATCATGACGAGCCCGCGTTGAGATTAAATCAGCATTACCTATTTGTGGTTACGACTACCATATGGTAGCAAACGACCACAGTCAGGAAATGGTTTTTTTAACTGTTTGACATTGATGCTAAACCTTTTTCCTGATTCATGTTCCAGTTATATGCCGTGATGTCCTACATGGACAAACAGTTCTCCCCGAGAGGAAATGCCCTCCTACTGTACAAACCTTCAAGCAGGGTTCCTCTTTGAGCTGCAATGATTAATAGATGAATCAATTATTAATCAGTTTGAGCAATTTTTTAAGAGGATTACAGCTTCTTAAATGTGAATATTGTCTTTTTACTTTACCGCTTTATGACAGTAAAGTGAATATCTCTGGGTTGTGGGTAAACATTTTTCACCATTTTCTGGCCTAAACAACTAATCAATTAATTGAGAAAATAGATAACTGATTAATATTCAAAATGCCAAACTCCAGAATCAGATTTCAAGACTTCTTGGTAGATTTTTCAGACCATATTTGACATCTGAGAACAAATAGTGAGAAGTTTCTTTATGTCAAATATCTCAGCCTAAAAAGGAAGTAAACTATACTTGTAGCAGTCTGTTAACATACTCAATAAAGATTATTATTGATACACCATATTTTTAGTCTATTTTATAAATAACAACTGTAAATGAGTTGAAAAAAGTTAAATAATTGATTTTTTTTATGCCGTCTGTGCAGCCATGTTTATTCACCGTGTCCATGGAAACATCTATGAATGCAGCCATAAAGGTTTGTATAAAAAGTGCATAAAAAGCAAATAATCAGTTATTATCCAGACGTATCCAGAAGCTGTTTCAAATGAGAGAAAGTCAGCAGAGCTTGAGAGGAATTTTTATGCTCAAGCAGCAACCAGTGAGGACTAACACTAAAAGACACGAATTATGTATTTCTGCTGAATGTTTGCTGTTAAGTTCATTTGTTACTCTTAGTTATTGTGCTATTTTTTTCTTTTCTTTCTCTAGTTTGAAAGCTGCATCCAGTTCTTAATACATCAACACTCTGAATGATGGTTTGTGTCCTCTGTGTCCTCTAACCCAACACAATCAGCTGGCAAACTGCAGCATTAAATGTCTACTTGGTGCGGTTACCTCTCGCTTGTTGCTGCGAGCCTCGCTCCTGCCCTTCCTGGAAACGTCCGTCTCCCCTTCCTGCTCTCGCTTGGTGGCCTCCAATCCCAGCAGCCTCTCTGAGGGGCTGGAAAACAGGAACAACTAATTAACGAAAAAAAAAAAAAGAAAAAAGAAACACTTCACCTGGGACAAACACACTGTGGGTAAGTGTGGCGTTCCTGAACCCGAGAACACACAGGTGGGTTTTTGACATAATTTCCAGCAGCGTAACACCGAGGATGACAGCTTGATAATAGACTCCAAACAGCACCTGTGCAGCAGAAAAGAGCCCAGAGGACACTCGGCGCAGATCTTTCTCTGAATGTCACCACTGCGGCGGTCGCTGTTGAGAGACTAAATAAGAGCTGACATCCTTCCCACCGCTGTCAGAGGTGTTTAGTGCAGAAGCAGAGCAGGAATTAAACACGACGAAAAACCCCAAAGTGAGCTGAGATGACGTAAACACAACTGTCAGATGATGGAAAACAACACTTTGAGTTAAAGGTTCGGGATCAGACACGTGCGAGTGTGACGTTGATACCAAGAATGACAGCAACACCTTTTATTGACATTATTCTGATGTAGAGATCTTTGTAAACATGTTGATGTATCTGCAGGGTTTGAGTGGGTTGGTTGAGAGCTGGTCATTGAAGTGAATGTTTGCACACAAATATCTTGGGAGGCAACTCCTGGTCTGCCACGAGACAATTATACAAAAAGTTATAAATGATTTTTTAATTTGCTATATCAGTACTTTGTACACTCTCATTTCCCAACACAGAGGCAAATTCTTTACTCTAAAATAACAAACAAAAAACCTTCATAGCAGGATGTTAGTTGTTAGTTGAATTATTAATCAAAGGCCCTAAAACTAAACTAAACTATGACAAACCTGCAACAAATGGCATCTTTCTTAACTTGGAAAATTGTCTTGACACAATTCAAACACGAACAATCTTATCTTGTATAATATATCTTATATAGTTATCTCAAGAGCTGGTTATTTAAGATAAATTTAAGATCAGTGCAGTGAGACAAGAAAGAGCATTTTAAGATCTTCTTCAACTGGGAGAAAATTAGTCTCTGGCTGAGACGAGAAAAAGGCTTTTTCTCAGGAGCCGAATTTAAGAAAATGGTCAAAGTCTCATATTGATCTTTATTTGGGTTAATTTATGTCCAGGAGATGCAGGCTGGACAAAGACAAGATCTTGCTTTGAGCTGTTCCTTTTCTCTGGGCAGCCTCGTGCCCTGAAACCGAGCTTTAAGCTGAAGTCTGCTTCCTCTGACAGGCAGGCAGGCGGGCGGGCGGGCAGACAGTCAGCATTAAGGTCCTGAGAAACAATGCCGCAGATATCTAATTACACCAGTGTTTTGGAATTTCTGGCCTTATTTGGGGGGGCATCGGTATTTTCTGTTTTTGTTTCCCAAAAAGGCAACGAGAGAAGAAATGATGTATTCTCCTCACGTGACCAGTTTACATGCTGCACATGGGGCACAAACTGGGAGGGTTTCTTTAAGCTAAATTTAAAAATGCGGCAGTCAGATCTCTAATGGAGGGGTAGAGCGTGAGCCTTTGATCTGGTGTTTAGCGGTGTGTGATGGCTGTTCGGCTTTATACTGGGGGGGGAGGCAGTGAGGCATTGGATGTCCTTTGTGCTAATTGCTTGCACATTTACCCCTTTTCCTCTGCCAAGGCTCTTACTCACAGAATACATGCAAACATATGAATATAAACACCAGACTTCTGCCAAACATAATGTATAGAGGAGTTATTTACATGTATTATCATCACAATGGGCTGAAAATTGTTAATCTTCCCACGATTTATTTCTAACCTCTTGTCCCGGCTCTGGTGCTTGCTGCTTGCTGATGTTTGGATGTTGTTCGACTCAGCCAGCTGGTTGTTGCCGCCAGGGTCAGTGTTTCCACCAGCCACCAAGTCCAAGGAGCCGATGAAACTGCCATTCGAGGTCAGAGAGTCCCTGGAGACGGGGCTCAGGTAGGCAGACGTGTTGCCTGGATGTAGAAAGCAACACGAAAAGGTTTTCAGACTGTTAGATACACCGAGGGAACAGGAACAGCTGTGTCTGAAGTAGCAGTTTTTTAAAGGTCGGTGAGAGCCAATGTCTCTTTACCACATAACCCAGACTCTCTTTAAACAGCCAGCAGCCAACAAGCTGGATGAAATCATTCTTCTTTTTTTTTTTTAATCACTCAACACTGTCAGGGTTCACGCTGCAGCCAGTGGCACAAAACCTCCATTGTTTTCCCTCTAAACATTTGACTTAATGATGTGCAGTATGTTCTCAAGTTTAGAGTTAACGCCACTGAAACCTTGGCTTGAAAGAGCAAAATGCATACAGGATATCAAAGCTTAGTTTCTCATTTAGCATCCACAAAGATCTGAATGAAAATAAACGTGCAGAACTTTTAGAAAACCTGCTTCAAAAACACCTCATTTTGCTGTTTAGATTATTTTTCAAGATTGTGTGGGTGTGTCAGCTCACGATTGATTGACAGCTGCCTCAGGAAGCTAATTAATGTCCTGCTGTGGACCGCTGTAGATACGGGCAGCAGCTAAATTACTTTGTCGTCAGGCAGCGTTTTCCAACAGGGGAATGAAGCCATCGTCTCTGCTCTCTTTACAACCACCAGACTCGGTGGACAGAAACAGTCTTTTTACCTCGCAGGACACGGGAGTTGTGTGAGTTTTTGTTAGTTTGTTTGTGTTATTGTTTAACTTCTGTGTTTAAACGTGTTTGTTCGGGTCCAAACTAACATTACTGGCTGCAGATCGAGGCAGCGGTAGCAACACCCGTGTCCTGTGAGGTAGAAAGAGGGACAAATTTTCTTTTTTTTTTCCTCTTTAAACTTCTCAAAACATTTCACATGCAAATAAAATGCATTTTTTTCCCCCCATGGGGTTCTTACTTCTCAGTTTCAAAACATAATCAAAAATGTAATCAAGTAATCCCTGACAATCTAACTACAATCTAACACATGTAATCTGGGCTGATTAAAGTTATTTATTTTTTGTAACCTGATTATGTAATCCTGATTACAAGTAATCCGTTACTACCCAATCCTGGTTAATCCAACCTAGAGATGAGTTTTAGCCACCAAAAATGTACTCTGGCCACCAAATTTTGGGGCTTGGTGGCCAAAGTTTATCTATTCCTGTCCATGACCTAAATATAATATACTTTCGCCACAAAGCTGCTAAAAACATCATCAAATGCAGTGAATGTCTCAAATAAAATGCATGAACCATGACCACTCTTTCTCAGACTGCAGAGAACTCAGAATTCAATAATGGTCCAAGAATTGAATGACGAGGGAATCCTGACTGCGTCCCTGTTTGGTTCTGTGATGGTCCTGTGTGTTAACGTCCATCGCTCTAATGAGGCAGCCTATAGGCACAGTCAGCAGGAGTTAATCCAGGCCTTTATTACAGGACCTTTCCAGACCCTGCAATAAGTCTGACGCCAGATGGGCGCTGCTGTCCACTTTGTCTCAGCACAAAGCTCCAGCGAGGACAGATACCTGTCCTGTGCTAACCATTGAGCCTATTAGGACCTGTTTAAGAGGTCTTTTTATAGATCATGTTTTATGATGCCTGAAGGTTAGAGACTCACAGTGTGTCTCTGTCTGTCAGTGTGTGTTTATGTAGCTCTGCTTCCTGCTCAAGACTCCTCCAGCTCCGTTCCCATGATGACAAATCAGAAGTTTGCTTGAACAAGGGTTAAAAGAAATGTATAAATAAGAAGTTGTAAGTGTGTGAACATCTGCAGGATGTTAGGACAGTGCGAGGGGACAGGAAGCGGCTACGATTGGCTGATGGACATGAAAGCCTGGGTATGTGTGTGTGAGTGTGTTTTGCTTCTGCTGCACCTGCAGGGGTCTGCCCCGGGCCCGGGGGATCCGTGTCTGTGACAGTCCACATGGGGGTTACGCCCAGCCCCCTGCCCTGCTGGTCTTCCTGCCACCGGCCGCCGGACTCCACATCGTTCTCCGGGGACGGAAAACTTGGATCAGTTGCAGCCATCTTTGCCGGACTGGGCTCCTGATGTTTTGTGAGAAAAACAAGAAGTTAATTCAGTTTCATTTATTTATTTTTACTTTCCATTTTTACTTCCCTTTCAGAGCAATCTGCACAGGAGAGTTTGATATTTTTAGCCATGCTAGCTGCATGCTGAGTGAAATATCGGGTGGATTTAAATATAATTCTGTTCTTACATTCATGGTGCCCAGAGGGTGAATGACTTTCCTTGTTGAGCCATGCAGCAGCCAATAATGTCATATTTTCTTAATGTACTAAAAGTCAAATATGTAATTGGACAACGATGTAATAACATTTCTGAACCAATAACTTTTTGCACAAAATGTAATAAGTAAACAAATTGTTAGCTAGGTTAAACAAAATCAATAAAAATGTAATAACAGGAGCTAGTAATGTAATAATTTACTTGTATCACTGTGTTTTAGTTTTATTTATTATTAAAAACCTGACCGTGGCCAAAAATTCCCTGATTTCAAGGCAGCTTTTATTTTAAAAAAGGTGATGCATGTTGCAGTGTTTGTAGGCATTTCTTTGCAATGAGCCAGTGAATATTGCAAAAAAAAAATCCACTCTCTGTTATGAGTGTTCTTACAAACCTCACCAAAAATATGCTTTATTTGTAAATATTCCACAAAGAAGCTAAATCTTTTAGGAGCTCAAACTCTGTCAAAACAGCAAGCAGAAAAACACTGAGTCAGCTCATTGAGACGTACATGCATGACGCAGTGGACTGCTGTGACTGTTGGGACTTGTGGGAGACTACGATGATTGGTCACATTTGCAAAGTCGTGCAGAAGTCACAGGAATTGGCTGAATTTGCATTAATCGTGATCGCAACATCGCAACTTCCTGGAGGGACTGAAAATGTTATTTCATCCCCTTGAGGTCTGAGATTTTCTACTTCCTCTGTAGGGTAACAAGCGCACATTGACTATGTTCACTGGGGATGTACGCTTGTGCTCGCTGAGTCAGGACGTTTTTATTTGTTCCTCATTCGGGTTTGCATGCTTGCATGGACCACGTTTCTGCCCTTTGTCTTACTTGTGTATCAGTGGACATTTTGGTCTCATACTGATCCAAGCTGAGAGTTCAGGGGGTCTCCAAAACATCAGGATTCATCCTCTGAGGACCATGAATATCTATATTGAATTTAATGGCAATCAGACTGCTGGTTGAGTAAACCTGCATGGGATCAAAGTGTAGCAGCATCATCTGTCCTCACAGCTAGCAGGAGAATCACATGTGCTTAAATGTGTACAAAAAACACAAGATAGAAAGTTGCTTTCTTACCTGGGTGGCAACAGGTTCCACTTTGCGTTTTTTCTTCTGATTCTGCTTGTTGATGCGCAGATAGATGCCCAGCTGGTCACTCCACCTGGTAAACAAAGACAAACATTAGTTAGGCAACATCCAGGAAACCCTGTAATGTTCCTACAGTTTTATACTGACCCATTAATGATCTCTTTATTGTCACCGCGGATGAATATTTCCTGCTCCGGCGTGCTGATGCAGAGTGCATTTCTCTGGCCCGTCCTGGGCTCTGCATCAGTGATGTCTGTGCACAGATTCAGGTTCACAGTCCCCTGCGGCAAAGTGCTCGGCTGGAGGAGAATCAGAGCGTTTAAATTATTCTGATGGCTGAAGAGTTAAGCTTCCTGAAACAGGATTCATACAGTTTTTTAAGAGTAAACTTCACTTTTCAAATGTTTTCAAGGCACCTAAACCAAAAATTTCCAGATTCTCAGAGCCTTTATTAACTGCCGGTTAATTTCATAAAACATAAAATGTCTCCAAACTGAAGAAGAAGAAGAAGAAGGAGGAGAAGAAGAAGAAGAAGAAGAAGAAGAAGAAGAAGAAGAAGATTTTCTATTCAAATATTTACGTA
>JAJHUR010113083.1:0-11105 GCA_027495735.1 Lutjanus campechanus | reverse complement strand
TTTCTGGCACTCTTTTGACAGTTTTCTTTTTTTATTATGTGCAAATTGTGCAGCTGAACAACATACCTGTTAAATGATTGGCTGTTTGCATGTCACCTGTGGATATAAAAGGGTGTTTATGAGCTGGGGTGTGTTCATTATGTGCTTTCATGCTGGTTTGCATTTAATGCATTTAAGTGAAACTATCGAACATTCCAACTAATTTGTATCGCCAGTACATATCACTATAGTTTGAGAACCCAGGTCTGACAGATAATTACCCGTAAAAAGCCATAGATGAATAGAAAAAATAATGTAGCTTTACAGGGTTTTGCACAGCATATTATTACCACAAATGCACTCAGTCAAGTCAGTAGTTTTCCAATAAAAAGCAGAAGAAAAGCTTTGAATTGTGAGCCTTTGTTGGCATTTGTGGTAACTGCACATTGGCAGCAGGAAAAGACTGCAACCATCCATTACTAGTGACTCTTTCAGTACCTAAGCAACCACAGTACTACCTGTATATTTGGAAAATGGCTGTTTATGAGCTCCCGGCAGCTCATGTGTGAGGCAGTCAGCGGAAATCTTGATCAAAACAGATTTAAGCACCAAATCTTTCTGAGCGCCGAGCTAGACCTAAAGCCCCGAGTTGTTGATGTTGCGGGAAGTAGATATAAAGGCTTTCGCGGTAATCATTTGGTATTGTTTAGCACTTCATTTCGAGCCTCTTGTAAATCCAGCACAAGAGCCTTATCAGGCAAAGAGTGAACAGTGAGCTTGGAAGATTCCTCTTTGTGTTGAGGATGTGGTGGGAGGTAAGCACTGCAGTTTTTTTTTGTAATATGTGATATATTTTCTCAATGTTCTGTAAAGACTGAGACTTGAACATCATTGTTGCATCTTTCAGTCAGTTCCTGACAAACTTGAAGTTACTTTTGAATGGAAAAATTACTACTTTATGAAACGGCATCTGAAGACATTCACAAATATACACCTACACATGGGTGACAGCTCTGTCCATCACAGTCCTTCACCCACACTCGCATACAGCACAAACAAGAGAAGAAAACAGTGACTTATGTGGCATGTGCTGATGACTCAGTACTAATTTGACGGAAATATAAACACAGATTCTCACAAACACGGACCCAGTCATACACACCACGTCAGCGCTAATGTGCACAGACACCAACACATGGTGCTCTGTTCACCACAGTAATCTCATTACTCTGCCACTGGCAAGAAGTCATTAATAAAGTCAAAATCAAAGACATGATGCAGGGCTTAATGTGAAACTTGTTTCAGTCAGAGATACCACAGCAGCAAATGCATAAGCAGTTGAATTTGACAGAAAAAAAAGCTCTGTCCTTGTGGGCGTTCCCTTAATAAATGCAAGCAGCATGTGAGGGCTGTATAGCCGAGATCACAGCAGATACGTCGCTGAGATATATGGAACATATATAATGCACAAGAGATGCTGACACGTGTATGGTAATGAGAAACTAAACCAGGAGGAGGCTGGCCGGGTGGGGTTGGCTTTGATGGATTTTACTGACTTTGAATCTAGCAGCAACTACAGGAGGTACGAAGGTTCCTCAGAGTTGAGGCTGGTTCCAAAAGTGAGTCAATCCCCAGAGACCCACATATTAAAATGTCCAACTTTCCAGCAGAAATAAGCACGTTTACAGCCTTGTACAAAAAAAAAGGTTTTTGGTTTCTATAGCCCCGTTCATGGCAACTTTGTGCTAGGTATGTTTCTCATTTAAGTCCTTTAAATTATATTAAGGTTTTAAAGTTATGCCTGATTAGGGGAATGACGCTGTGAGCTTCAAAATATAGCTCATTCAAGATGAGCTGCAGGTTACCTTGCGAGGCAGCTACTGGCAGATATGTGCGCCGTTTTAGGCGTGATGACAGTGAGAATTGTTCACAGAAGCTTGATCTGTTTGGTTGAAGTTCGTCTGTGTTAGACGTGATAGACAGATGTCTCATCCAATCACCTGCCAAGTGTGTTTAGAAAGTGCTTGCCCTTTTCCCAAACAGTTTCTAAGAACAACTTCGATGGCAGCAGACAGTTTCCAGCAGCCTTCAGAGAATGTGCAGGAAGTCACACTAATATTTACTTCCTTATTGATCCGTCGGCAGGCTACCTGTAGTTTGCAGACCACGTTCGGATAGTTAGGACTGTCAAAACTAAAATCCAATCGAAGCAAGTCAGCTCATTGATCAAGCAACATCCAGGCCTTTCCTGTCATGCTCTAGCTCTTGTAGTCAATAGAGAGCAACTGTGGCGCCTGGCTCTCAAAGCTGTGGCTGCCTTGGTCTTGTGATGTTATAGTTTCCCACGTGTAGTCAGAATCAAGTCGAACACAAATCTAATGTCTAGAGGGTCCGTCCACGATTTATTATATTGTCTGTGCTTCAAATCTATTGACTTTAAGGATTAACTGGTTGCAGAGCGCTCACCCCTCAGTTTTCATGTCTTTACTCTGACTTTGTGGGTAGATGTTTAAGCAAAAGACTTGTAGTCCCCAACTTCACTTTGAGTACTTAACCACGAATATTTGATTTCAGTTATGGTGTTAAGTGTACTCTTGATACTCTGCTTTTCCTATGCAAAGCAAAAGGAAATGTAAGAGCTGCTCAGAGTTGTACTTTAAAAGAAATGTGAGGGTGATGAAGCTGCTTGAGGAAGATCTATGAGAACAAAAACCTAAGTATAAAAACTTTAGAGGAACATTTAATTGACAGTGTAATTCCAAAGTCGCAATTTGATTAATGCTTGATTACTTATAGTGCATACAGTATATTGTATCATATTGTATTGTATTCTACTAAGTACCAAGTTTTTTTGTTTGTTTGTTTTTTAAATACACAAGCTCTAACACTATAGACCAGACCTGGGCAAAATGCGGCCCTCTGAAAGGTTTCATGTGGTCCGCAAAGCCATCATGGAAATACCAAAAATTAAATATCTAGCAAAGAATCAAAAGCATTTCGCTTACCATTAAACCATTATCAGACCTTTATTTTGAAAGGGTGTCAGTGCTGTGTTAATTGGTAATGATAATGAACTGACTCTTTTATTTTAACTGTAATTTTATTCACTCAGTGCTGCACATCCATGTTGTTTATGTTCTTCTTCTACTTTTGCTGCTACTATCGTTGCAACCTGTATGCGGCCTGCATGATACACCGTAAAACATCAAGTTTTAGACATTGCCAACAAAATAATAGACACATTAATACAAATATGAGACAATTACTCACATAGAAATTCAGAAAGGGTGACCAACAGTAGAAATGCTCTATATACTGTATACTGTAACACTTCTGACCACTCCATTATTAGAGATTTAGGACCTTATTTATATCATCTGTGTCTGGCCCACAGCAGCCTGATCAATTTCTCATGTGGCCTCCCCATGAAAAATAATTGCCCACCCCTGCTATAAACCAATTAGTATATAGTACATACTGTATAAAATTAGTAGGGAATTGGGGCACAGTTTTGGTCTCTGTGTTAGCTCCGGTCGTTAGTTGCATAATCCAGTTGTAGAACACAGAGAATTTATTTTAATCTTTGCATTATGTCCTTGTATCCTGGTACATATTTGCGATTTATCTCAATGACTGCTTGAATATTTTGGACACAGAGCTTAATGAGCTCTTATATTTTAGCTAGAACTGGATTTTAAATGAAAGCAGCTAATTGAAGCCAACTAGTGGAGGTGGGAGATCTGGTACAACAACTAGTAATATTGTGTAGCAGGTAGGAGTAAGCAGCCACTGTGTGAGCTTGCCACATTAATTTATACAAGTGAAAGTCTTAATGCATGTGTGATGTTTTAGGTATCAACACAGTGCACTGAAGTTGTCTTCTCAGCTCTTTATAAAACTGGCGTGCACACACGGTTACATCTTTAGACAAAATCATCTTCAAAAGATTCATAAATCTGGCGCGGCTCTTCAGAGAGACGCATGCTGTATTTTTCATGGGAACAGTTGTGAGGAGATGTAGCGTTGAAGCCACACAGTTGGAAAAAGGGAAGGCAATTTTGTTTTTTTGCTAAGAGCTGCCAAGAGCCCAACAAAACGGCACACAAGCTGGAGAGAAGTTCAGCGTAAAAGGAGGGTGGAGAGGGAAACGGAAAGATGAAGATGAAGTGCCAGAGAGAAAGAGAAAGAGAAAAGCATGCAAGGCAAGGTTTTGTTAGCAGATACAGAGTGAGGAAAACAGATGAAGAGTCGGAGCAGCCAGAGAATGAGGGAGGCGAAATGAAGTTGAGATCAATACATACCTGCAGCGGCATGTATTTTCGTCTTTGCACTGAGAGTTAGTTTGGAATATCAATGGAGACTTAGCAGCCGAGATGGCAGTGTGAGAAACAAAAAAGGGTGGAGGGGTAAGGGGTGGAGAGACAGAAAAGAGCCAGAGACGGATAAAAGAGAAACCGAACAGAGGCAGATGAGGGAAATTAATAACGGCGTGAGAGACAGAGTGGCCCCAGAAATAGGTAGCAAAATAACAGCACAAAATGGAAAGCCGTGACACATGGGAGGACTGACAAAGAGAGAGATTGAAAGCCAGACAGTGGAAGTTGGACAAATCGAAAGACGGAAAAAATGAGTTTCCGACTGGTGAGATGAGAGATTTGAGGGGAGGCGTGAGATAAATGAAGAAGTACAGTGGCCGGCGTCGAGGGAAAGCATTGCAAGACAGAATGCGGCAGTGACCAGAATTGATATGAGAGGGAGAGAGCCTGTCTGCTGTTGATACAGAGACACAGAGAGTAATGTCTTTGTCTTAAAACAACACTTTTACAGGTGGCAGGTAAAGTCACAGAGTTTACAGTTCTACTAAAGGCAGCGAAAAATGTTTTTTATACCCTCCCGCCTGCCGCCTTATCTCTCCTTCGCTCTGCCTGCCTGTCTCTTTATCTCTCAGATTGTCATTCTGTCTATAGCACTTCTCGCTCTGTTTGATGTCAGAATTGATGTCTGCTGAAAAGCATGTCTGATGTAAACACACAGATAGAGATACAGCATAGATCTCTATCATGTTTGTGTTGTTGTTTTCCTACTGGTGCCTGCACACACAGTACAGTCATGTGTTTATCACAAGTGAACTCGACTGTGTGATATCGCTTCCTGAAAAAAAAATCCGTTTTTCATTTCTAAATAAACGTCAAGGGGACCATTAAGCTGAACTTCGCAGGCCCTCAGGTTGTGTCTTTAAAAAACTATTAGGGTGCTTTCACCCCCGTACCTGTTTTGTGTGGTTCAAAGCTGTCAATCAAACTCTGGTGTGGACTTCACCTGAACGAGACCACCTGAAAAGGAGGGTCTCGATCTGCTTCCACATTTGGCATGTTGGCAAAACAGAGCAAACAAAAGCATTAGTGGGAGTAGATGTCATGTCACCATGTAGGTGTGGGGTTTTTTCCCTGGCAGATCAGAAAGCGAAAAGTAGTTAAGAAAGACTTGTGTTGTCCTGCTGTACTCGGTGTATTTTGGCATTTTTGTCATTAAAAACTGATTGTTGAGTCTCATTCCAAGGACGTCAAATACTAACATTGTGGGATGGCAAAGTGTCCCAAACACAATCGGCAAAATCGTGAGAAAATAAGGAAACCCAGGCAGAGGCCAGGGTCTCTGCAGATACAGCCACCGCCACACACTTCTAGTGGGTCATGAGTGACGACTAAAGGGGATTGAAGCTATTTTGAGATGTTTCAGTAGAAAAAGTGCAGGTGTAAATACATAAAGGTCCAGTGTGTAAGATTTACTGGCAGAATATGCCAGAAATTAAATAAAATATTAATAAGTATGTTTTCATCAGTGTTAATCACCTGAAAATAAATGACCTTATGAGCTGTATATATCTACAGAGTGCGGGGGTTTCTTCCATGAGGGCATGAAGTACCACGTTTCTATAGGAGACCAGAGCGCACAAACATAACACTGGCACTAGACAGGGCCTTTAGTGGTTCTCTTGAGTTTTGTGGCCACCATAGTTTCTCCTACATGCTTGAAAGGAAAGGGTGAAGTAGGCTTGGGCAGTATCCATTATCACTTTCATACCCTCCTGACATTTTAACCGGGGCATACAGTGTTTGTGTAAAACAGCTGAACTACACTTTACTCCACTGTACTTAATACTCCCACAACGTAGGCGGAGTCGACTGTCATAGCGGCGCTATTCCCACAGCTGGGAAACAACCGCACACACCGGAGCTCCACTTTGGTCTTGAGAAGATGCAGCCTTTATTCACTGACAAACTCAAACCTTAACTGTTATTTTACAGTGCGGTCTCTGTACATACTCTGCCAGAGTAACAACTTCACTGCTTACCTTGCCTTCAGCTCAGCATGCATTTGCTGTAACTCTGTCACCAGTAATTAGTCTTTCTCTCTCCCTCTACTCGCTACTCTGACCAGTCTGCATGCTTGTTAGCTTACTTTTATCATCTGGACTGAATCCAACATAATCCAGGACAGGGGCAGATGCATTTTTCTTCTTTCTAATTAGTTATTCCCAAAACGTCATGTTTATTCTTGACATGAAAGCTGTTTAATAGAAAGAGGAGCATCTGTGTTTATGACAGTACTGAAAATCATACCGCCGAGATTTCTTAATACCCTGGTGTACCGCCCAAGCCTCGTGTGAGTGTTTTTCAGTTGGTTGCAATCTACAACCTCACCGCTAGATGCCACTTAATCCTACAAACTGGTCTTTTAATTTGATAATGGCTGAATTCCATTTAGCTGCTTCACTTTCAGTATCATGGTGTTGTGCGTGCTGGCTTCATGCTGCATTGAGTGATTGTAATTTAATTAACTTGAAAATTCACATCGACTGGAAAACTCAGATTATTCGACTAAGTTCTGATATCTGACTTGGCACCTTCAGGCTGTATTCACACCAAATCAGGTGTTGCTACAATTAGCACAGAGTTGTGCGGCGCTGAAACAATCAGAAAACAACATTTTGTTTATCTGATTCACTAACTTTCTCGCTAACACCGCTCCCTCACTTCATTCACTCTCCAGCTCTCTGGACCACCACTGCTTGCTCTCCCTCTCTCAAACAAATGGACACAAAACACAGAAACCATCTTGGTATCTCTTTGTAGCATAAACTCCAAGCCAGACCTAGACTTCAAAGCTGGGGACACAAAATAAACCAAGCGAGGACACAACATTGTTTGGTCCATCAACTCCGCCTGAATAGGGCTTGGTTTGAAAGATATTTCTGGCTGACTGTGGAGCAGTCTGATCACTGGCTTATGTTATTGGCCACCACAGCCTGACATTGGGTTGTGTTTCTCCACCTGATTTTGTTTCAGCTCTTCACTGCAGGACTGCTGCGTTTTGTTTTGTATTTTCAGCATCCCCTGCGGTCCCCTCTGACGCAGCCTAGACTCACTACTCCCATTCAAATGAACTGGAGGACTACTGCTTTTTTGCCACAACTGATTTGGTGCCTGAAAACGAAACAAATGCGGATTAGTTAAACCCAAATGTAGGTGATATGGTCTTATATTGTATATTGTATATTGTATATACGACCAACTCTTTAAACATACAGGTGTCACAGCATTCGCAAATCACTGACATGGGAATCTTTCTGATTTCTACCATCCGTCCCAAATGATCATCAGCATTACTGACACAGATTACTGGGACACTGACTAATGTTATCAGTAACACCTGTGTTTTTGCTCCTCTGTCGAATCTAAATGCCTGCTGTGGAAAAAAGCCTGATGAGGAGCTCCACATCTCACACATTTCAAACCTTACAGTCCCAGGAGATACATTTGATTTGCAGACAGTTAAACACAAACAGGCAGCTGATAAGAGCAGACACTCACTAATTTAATGAGGTGCGATTCAAAAAATATTGTGCATTAATGTAAAATACAAAATTCTCACAGACGTAGGATGCGGCGTTATTGATTTTATTTATTACACGGTTTAATTGCGCTGAGGCGAAATGAGTCAACTCATGGATGCGTGCATGTTTCTCTGCCCTCCACCACATGCATGCTGGGAGAAAAAAAATCCAGCCCAGCCCGAGGGTAAAAAGAAATAAGGAAGAGAAGGAAACATTGTGGTTGTCTCACTCCACTAACTTCACTTTTTTAATTTCACCGAGCTCTGCAGTCTCTTTTTATTACTTTAGCTGGACTTGTGAGCCAGGCACCCATGTATTAATTTCAATTTTCTAACATAATCTAATTTCTGTCCCGTCCTCCTTCACACTCTCCCTCCGCTTCCATTCTCTCTCTTCGGTCCTCCCCACTTGTTACAATAATCCTCCTCTTCTCTCCGGCTTTGTTTCATCTCAGGTGGAGCTGGAGAGAGGGAAGACCCTCCACATCAAGGCGCTGGCACTGGGTGACCTGAACAAGGCCGGCCAGAGAGAGGTCTTCTTTGAGCTGAACGGACAGCTGAGATCTGTGCTGGTTAAAGACACCGTCGCTATGAAGGTACACAGAGGGGACAGAGGGAGGTATGGGCCGGAAGGTAGATAAATGATGGATGAGAGATGGAGGGGATGGTGTGAGGAAAGGCTACATGCCTGCAGGTAAAGGATAAATACATGGATAACAAGAGAGAGGGGGGAAGGGAAGGTTACTGAAAAACTGATATTGGATTATGAGATTTGTCAACCGCGGGTGATTTTTATTCATAGAAACAACTAGTTATGAGGGATAGATGGAGGCTCAGCAGGGAGGAATGTTTCAATGGGTGGTTGAATGACTTTATGGATGGATCGTTGGCTGGATGAGTGGATAAATGGTGGCAGGCGTGAGTGGAGGACTTGGATGGATGATCAACCCGACAGATGGATGCATGAAATCTCCCTTTGTTCCTCCACCCAGGAAATGAAATTCCATCCCAAGGCTCAGAAATCCATCAAGGGTCAGGTGGGAGCGCCCATGCCTGGAAAAGTCCTGGAGGTCAAAGTGGAAGTCGGCTCCAAGGTCAGTTTACTGTTTTAGCAGATCTGATTTGAAGTATAAACTCTTGTGGCATCCAGCCCTGCAGCTAGATTTGCTTCTGTGTAATTTTGTTAATTTATTCTTTGATCAGAGTTCCTCATTGAAATGATCATTTTGCCATTTTCAAGCTCTTATACACCTACTTGAGACAAGCTTGGCTTCTTTCGTTAGATGCATAAAAGTTTTTTTTTTTTTTCTTTTTGTTAATATTTCTGAAAGTAAAGGATTAAGAAAAGACTCATTTCTGCACTGGTAGCAAAACTCAGGTACCATATCAACACTAGATTAGACTCTTCACTCAAGATTTCTGCCTCTACACTAATACAGTGGAGGTGTGGGGCTTTGTATTGTGTCTAAAACTTTCAAACTATCAATTTAATGTCAGAGTTTGATGAATTGTCTGATCAAAGAATAAGTAAAGAAGAACCATTCAAAGTCAACTTCCAGTGCTTGACAGCTTTCAATACTCAGTTCTATGAACCATTTTAGTTGGTACAACTTCAGTGTTTTTCACCCTGCACCCAGTGTTTTCGTGACTAAGTGACTAATCGGGGTAAAAAAAAATGTTGAAATTGGACCAGTTTTGAATGAGATCACTGCAGCTGGCAGAGGGGAAGCTGAGCTGCAGCATAACCCCTCAAGGGAGCTGCACACTGTCAGCGTAAGAGCAGTAAAAGTGCTTGTTTTGCCACAGACAGGCTCAGATTGTTGAACGCCAAAAAACACCAAAAAGTTACACAGAAATGCAACAAACTAACCGATCGGTAAACTGTAAAATGACTGTATATCTCTCTGGAGTCTGGTCGCTTTGAACCACGTGATATAATATGTTTGTCTGGTTTTACAAAATGGATCTTACTCTTTGAAAAAGGTCTCGCTCTGTAGCAAACTTTCCATAATGTTGTCAGACACAATCTGGAGTTACGCTGCAGCTCAGTTTTGCGTCGGCTGGCTGCAGCGTTCTCCCTCAATACCGCACCAATTTCAAAAATTGTCCGTTAGACACAAAAACATTTTTTTTAAAAATAGGGTCTGAGTTGAAAAATACACAAGTATTTAAAGAACCAGTGTATAACATTTACAGGGATTTATATATTAACATGAATACTGTCATTAGTGTTCAATCACCTTAAAACAAGAATTATTCTGTCTTTGTTAACTGAGAATGAGCCATTTATATCTACAGACTGCCACTTTGCACCGCCATGTTTCTACAGTAGTCGACAACGGACAAACCAGACTCTGGCTCTAGATACGGCCTTTCATGTTTTTTCAGAAGCTGTGCAGCAACCTTAGGTTGTGCAACGTGCTTGGAGGGAGCGTGAAACGAGGTGTTTGCAATCTCCAACCTCACCGCTAAATGTCACTAAATCCTGCACACTGGTCATTAGTACGGAGGTTCCATTTGTGGTGCTCACAGCAATGAAAAATTACATCTGAAGCCATGTTTGTAATTGGACTGAAATCTTCCTTTAAATTGAAATTAAACTGAAACTTTCCCGTTATGGTGTTGATATTATTCTAATGTGCCCTCGCTTATATTTGTTGTTTCTAAAGTCTATCCAAAAAAACAACTGGCCTTTATGTGCTCTGCTTTGAGTGTATTTTTCTTGTTAACCTTCAACACTTGTTCAGTGGTCTGTGCTGGACATTTGACTCATGTTTTTAATGCTCTGTTAACTGTCTTTACGATCCTGACAGGTGGAGAAGGGTCAGCCGCTGTGTGTCCTCTCGGCCATGAAGATGGAGACCGTGGTCAACTCCCCGATGGCCGGGACCGTTAAGGCTGTCCATGTCACGACCGATGCCTCCCTGGAGGGAGATGACCTGATACTGGAAATCGAGGAGTAGAGTGAGAGGGCAGAGGGAGGCATTGGGGGGGGAGGGGGGTTTAGTGAGTCGTGAGTAGTAGTAGTAGGAGTACGTGAGAGTTAGACAATCTGATTCTGGAAATGGTGAGGTGGAGGACCAGAGGGGATGAAAAAGGAGTTAGAGGAAAAACAGGCATCATTTTCTTCAAGATAACTCTCTTTACTGCGGCAGTCCTGCAGGACATTTTTGGCCCCCAGTGTGTACATATTCTGTTTGGTTCCACATATCCAGACACCTGATGGATGT